>JAMKPZ010000273.1:0-112260 GCA_024699675.1 Amphibolis antarctica
CCTAAGCTACCCTTGGATAGCTATTTTCCAGAATATTCTTTTATTCTCAACTTTTACCACAAACATTCTTTAAAAAATTACACATTATTATTTCCAGATATAAAAATTCTTCTCTTCTCAATATTTGATATGAACATGGTAAATTTATAATAAGAAATTCCAACTGAATAAAAATATCTCCTAACTCTTGAGTTAAGCAATAAGAATTTTATGAGAAAATTTATAAAAAAATCTATTCTTGATCAATAATTTAGTTGGATTTTAGCCACACACCCTTTAATTAAAATGACAATTGTTGTTTTACTATATTTCCAAATGATGTCAAAATATAAAGCACATTTCTTTCAAATGTGGATATAACAATAATGAGATAGCACAATTGGTCGTCCACTACATTGCGAGGGAAAAAAATTTGTACTAGAATCTAGGCAAAAACATTACTATTATCCAAATAATTGTATATACGAGTAATTAATTAACTATATTCAATTATTCTATAAGAAAAAATACAAATTGTACAAGCAAATTTATGGGAAAATTGCTTCTGATCAATAATTTGGCCAGTTTTCACCTAAAAAATGCATAATATAATTAAAAGTGTCATATAGGTATACAATGAAAGTATTGATTGTCATTTTTTGTTGAATGGTTGATTGCCATATTTTGCACTAGTTTTATGACTATCACCTATGTTGCATATTAATTTTTGTCAGTATTGGTATATGTGAGTGATCTTCCTCTTGTTAAGTCGGACTGATGGGATTGATATAGCTCCAAATGGACTGATCAGTTGCTACTATAAGAACACTTGACCTGCAGAATAGTAGACAAGATGAACCTTGATGGGGTCAGCCTCACTTCCTCTAATGTTCAAGTTAGATGAGTAAAATAAATGGAGGTAGATAAGGTTTATGTTAGGGTAAGTGTACCTATAATGGTGTATTTATTGTGATATTTATACTTGTGGATAATAGATAAGTGGTGGTAGGTGAAGCCTAGTAAATCATTGTTGCCTACATTCATTTCATTCAAATTAGGCGTATCTATTTCTTCTTGAACTTTCATTTCATTTTCGTTCAGTCTCTCTATTTGTTCTTGAACATCCATTTCATTGTCATTCAGTATATCTACTTGATTTTTCGTATTAATTTCTTCAAATTGACTGTATTCTCCAAATAAATTTCAATATTTGTGTACAAGGCATATTCATTGAACATTTGCATCACGTTAGCATCATTTTCCAATTTAACCAAGCCACTAATAAAGTAAGATCCAGGTTGACAATACTACATATAAAGTACTACCCTTATGCAAGCTAATTTGTACGAGCATAACTTGCAGTTACAAAAAATGACACTGGATCATGATATACCTTCTTAGAGTACCATGTAGTTTTCCCATTTTCACAACACATTTTTACTACATGTTTGAAATTAAAAGAATGACGATAGGCCATTTTATGCCTAAATAAAGGATGGAGTTAATTGTCCAAAATTTGTTGGGGAAGATCATACAAAGATGAATTCATTCAAATCATACATTCCAGCAACAAAAGTCATGCAAAAATTTTGTGGGCAAAACTATCATGACCGTACCTTTGTCCACAAGATGGTGTATGTTGACTAGGGTGTGAAGAAATAAAAGAAAAGAGAAAGGATTGGATTAATTCAATAATAATGACAAGACCTCTTTAATTCAATACAAGTTGAATATAGAGTATGTTAATATCTCAATACACTCAAACAAACGTTGGGGGCACTGTTTTGTAACTTTTTATAGTTTAGTACGCTGATGTGTAACTTCAAGTAAACCTTAGGCGGTTAATATGCATCATCCTTGGTATGTTTCATTCAAGCTATTGAAGTCCTCGGTAACATACCTCGATTATCGACGAAATTGGAGTGGTAATGGAAGCGAGTTGCTTCAAGCATCTTAGATAATGGAGCTGCGCTCTCGAATGCTTTCAGGAAATGGTTGTCGAGCTCGATCAACATCCCTGTGAGACTGACACTAGCTGTTGCAGGGGAAGAACCTCCCGCCTCCTCCCTTTTGGCCTCCGATACTCTTGCCGACGCAGCACGCCGGTGGAGCACCGACGGCCCCTCATGTTTTGACTTTTTTGCGGACTTTGGCTGCTCCTTCTTTGTTGTCGGAGGAGGAACGTCCGTAACATCCGTTTTCAGTGTCGGCGGAGAAGCCGAATCAATATTACCAGCACCAGCGGAAGAGGAAGAAGGTGATGCCGAAGGCGGAGCCGGAGACGGAATTTCACCTTGAATCTCCTCCTTGCGATGGGACGAGTCTCCCCTGGGCTCCTCTTCCCCATCCAACGAAGTCGACTGTGGGAACAAGAAATACTCCCAAGCCGTTTTCCCCTTGTCGTCCGCCAGCCGAGGAGGCGGAGACGGCTGGTTCCGTGGTGGCGGCAACGGCGGAGGAGGAAAAACGGTCGAATCCATCGCTGCAGCAGCATCACCTCCACTGCTATCGTCCTCCTCCAGAATAACATCACCCCCAGCCGGGGGCTTCTTCTCCTTCCTCTTGGGGAAGGGGAGGTCCGGCATGCTGGCGGAGCGCTGTATCGGAGCGAAGTTGGGGGGAGGGGGCGGCCGTTGCTGTGCATCGCGGAAAGGAGGCGGGGAGCGGGGCGTAGGGAGGTTTACGTGATCGGGCGGAAGGTCGGCCACGGTGGCGGCCGTTAGGGCGTAGTCCGTGAGTGCGGCGCCCGTGTTCTTGAGCGCGATGGCGTAGGAGGAGTGGGCGGCGGCGAAGGCGTTGCGCGACGACACCGCCGCCTTCATGTGCTGCTTCCTTTCCCTGCATAGGGACACCGCCTCCGTCGTCTCGATCGGGATCGACTGCGTGCACCCCATGATCGCTGCCGCCACCAGTCAATTGTATAGCGATGGCGGTGGTGGCGGTTGTGGTAGTTATCATCCTCCCATCACTTCTGGATCGGAATGTTTTGTTCCGACACGCCTGCCTGGGAAGCACGAAGCTTTTGACTTTGTCTTTTTTACTTTTCCCTGCACGACATCGGCTGTATTTGTTCCGGTATTTTGATACTACGATCAATTTATGTACTTCAAAATAATATTTAGAAAAATTTGATAAATTTAAAATATAATTTGTAAGTTGAATTTAAAAAATAATTTTTTTACATTTTTTTTGACATTTATTTATAAAATATTTTTTTAACGTTTGCATACTTCACAGAAAATAAAGAAAACTTTAATAAAATAAATGTTTTTACATAAGATATAATCTCTCTTCCCATTGAGTGACCTAATATATCCTTTTTATAATCTAACTAACAAAACTACTAAGAGTCTGTTTGTACTCGTAGAATTCATTAAAATTGAATTTAACTTATTTGTGTCGGTAGAATTAAATTTAATTTATTTTTATTGATATTATTTACACTTTAATTTAGAATAAAAATAAAGTTCAGGTTCGTAAAGTATGAATCGTTTAAAATTTAGTCAATTCGAAATTTCTTGTTTGGTTCCATCTGACTATTAGAATTTCTTATTTCATTCAATTCTAAATAGTGTACAAACATATATGTACTAAATTCATTTTTACCTAATTTAATTCTGTTTAAGAAATAAATTCTCGTTAATTCATTTCTAATGAATTCCATGTACAAACCTATCCTAAACATCGATTCATTTATTACCCCTTTTCTAAAGTTCTTTGGACTAACTCGATTAAAACCTCTTTCTTGCCTTCTATTGATATTTTGACATTTTTAGTTTTTGTATTGTATAAATGTACCAACTTTAAAGAATGATATTATGAATATGTTTGTGCATAAAGAATTAAAAGAAAATAAATTAACAATTCATTTTTTAATTAGAATTCTTCGTAAAATTAAACAATATTTAAAATTTTAGTGTTTTTGCATATAAAAGAATTTGACAGAATTGAATTTATTTTTTTATTTTAAAAATAGTAAAAATTTAATATATTTTAAAATTTAACTATTAACTTTTTAAAAGTTACAAAAACTACAAAATGTTCCATAAAAGAGGGGCGAGCGGAAAAATTCTGTTCAATTTATTTCATTTAAAAAAATTAAATTACTATAATTAAGTAATCAATTGCAGTAGCGAAAGGGAAAACAATTAAGTTACTTTATTTTCATTATCTTGATTGTTGTGCATAAACTTTCTTTAATTCTTTTTTTTCCCATTGATATTTTAGATTTTTTTTGCATTTTTATTTGAGATTGGCCTGCTTTTTTTCACAGTTTCGTGGTCGAAGTAACTAGAAGTGTTTACGTTTTCAATAAAAAGAGAAATTTAAAATTTTTTATTATTAAAATGTTAAAATGTTAAAAATAAATTTTTTTTATAAGATTATTTGTACATATTATAAAAATCTAAAAAAATTTATATTTAATTTTTAAAAATTAAAAATATTTTAAAATTTTAATATTTTAATAATTAAAAAAATTCTAACTTTTCTTTTTCGTTAATTTTCATCAATCACCCTCCGCCTTTGCTTTACCGCATTTCATTCGCTTTGAAAAAAACAGGCGTACTATTTTTAGATTTTATTCCTTTCATGATAAGATGATCTTCACGTGGGGACCGTATCTTTGTGATTTTTATTTCTTTTCAAACTCAGTGATAATAACATTAACAATAATTTAAATCATCATCTGTGAACATCGAACAAGATGTTAGAAAACATATTGAGTTGATATTCTCAGGGATGTTAAAAAAAATTGTATTTCCAACCTTTTGAATCGTCCAAAAAAGTCGTAAGTAACACAAACTTTTTTTTTAAAAAATAAAATTTAAGTTTGATATTCGACCAGATAACATGATAAATAAAATTCTTATTCATGCTATAAGATACGTTTACGAATAATTTTTTTACCTTCAGAAATTAAAAAAAAATAAAATTAAAGTTAATTTGGTGAATGAAATTGAAATTACATAATAATTTAAGTAATAAAAATTTATTCGTTAAAATTTGTATAATAATATTATTATTAAAAGTGATTTTAAAAGTTAAAAAAATTATTTATGAACGTGCTCTAAAAAAAAATAACAAAAGAGAATTCTAAAATAAAAAAGCAATTCGTAGCCTAATAATAATGAAAAATGAATTGTTGATCTACTTTAACTGATTGGTTTAATAATAATGAATTATTCTAATTAATTAATTTATTCGTCAAATTTTTAGCAACAACTTTGTAAATTTAAATTTAAATTATAAAAAATAATTTTAATTTAAAAATATTAAAATATAATTTCTATTTACAATTAAAACCAAAGATACAAACAAACACACAATTAAAAAAAACCCACTGTTAATAAGTAAGGCCTTATTTGTTTTTACCATGTATCTTTATTTTTTATTATACATTATAATATTTTATAATAATATTTATTAAATAATTTTAATATTTTATATTAAAAATATATATCAAAATATTTACTAAATTATATAAATTTTTGAAAACGTAAATCTATAAGTAAATACTTACCTGACGAAGGTTTCGTTTGTTTGGACGTTTCTGAGGTAAGTTAAATTTTACGACTTATGCAAAAATATATAATTTATAATAAAAAATAATGATATTAAGGTAATTGTATAAATAATAAAAAATATAAAAATTATTTGATAAATATACGATAAAATATCATAATATATAATAAAAATATAATTATATAGTATTAAAATATACGGACAAACGTAACAGAAAATAGAATGCTGCGTGATTTATCTGCCGTGGCAGAGATGATTAGATAAGCCGATTTCAGAGAACCACCACAAGACAAAAGCATCGGCCGCGCCCGACGGCGGGCGGAGGAGCGAAGCCAAAATATGGCGGTTTTGGCGGGGACGTCTGCTCTGCTCTGCTCCTCCACCTCCACCGTTCAACTGAGGAATTACGCAAATCCATCGGCACCGCACCCGCGGCTCCATCTCCGCCGGCGCAGAAGCGAGAGCAGCAGGATCAGAGCAGCGGGAGTAGAAGAAGCGGCGGATTCCAGAAAGAAGGAAAGCTTCGTGCTCACTACCCCGCTTTACTACGTCAATGCCCCCCCTCACATGGGAAGTGCCTACACCACCATTGCTGCCGACGCCATTGCCCGCTTCCAGGTACTCCGTGCATCCGTCCGTGCATAATCCTTCCATCTGTTTTCAGATGCGAAAGTTGGTGACTGTTGCTATTGAAACCAGAGGCTACTGGGGAAAGATGTCGTTTTTGTCACGGGAACGGATGAGCATGGGGAAAAAATCGCCGCCGCTGCAGCCGGAAATGGAAGTAGTCCCCAGGAGCACTGTGACACGGTATCGCTTGCTTACAGGTCACTATGGGAAGACGTAAGCAAGTTTGCCAATGGCTAGTTGTTTATTATTCTGTCACGGTTCAATTGCTAAACATGTATTCCGTTTTAATTTATTATTGTCGATCAAGTGCAGCTAAACGTATCGTTTGACAAGTTCATTCGCACAACTGATAAGAAACACCAAGCAATCGTGAAGGAATTCTATTCGAGAGTTCTTGAAAAGGGTGACATTTACCAAGCCAACTATCGGGGACTATATTGTGTTAACTGCGAGGAGTACAAGGTTAGATATGACTGGTTCTTTATTTTCATTGTATTTCCCCTCTTTCTATATGAATTTCGGGCGCTTCTTTTCAATCATGTCAGCCTTTTTAAAAAGCCATTTCAAATAAAGAGTACCAGATTTTAATTTCTTCCCACCATGATTTTGTATGTCTCGTTTAGTATTGTTTTTAGTACTTCTTTATTGAAATTTAGATTGTAATCGGATGCAAGTAAATTTTTTTCGACATTGATAATGTTTTTGCCTGAGTTTGAACCTAGGACGTTCTTTCATCGTAAGTCTTATCATTTATCAAAGGAGGGAAGATGAAATCTGTTATTTGTTGTTGGATACAGTTAAAATTCCCACCTCCAAAAGTAATTTTCACTTTCCACTGCAATGTAACAAAAGAATCCTTAAGCTAAATGATGTTAATGGATGTTTTTTCTACTGTGAGTCTTGTGCCAAGCTTGAAGAGCCAAAAACTTACATAACTATCTTACTCTGTCTTGTGCTACTGATGATCCTTTTTCATCTTTCTTCAGGATGAGAAAGAGCTCCTTGAAAATAACTATTGCCCAATACACTTGAAACCATGTGTTGAAAGAAAGGAAGAAAACTATTTCTTTGCCCTGTCAAAATATCAGAAGGCATTGGAGGATGAATTGTCAAGCAACCCCCATTTTTTACAACCTTTATTTCGTGCAAATGAGGTAGATTTAGATGATGAAAGCTCAATTATGATTCGTTCTGGCTAAATTGTTGTCAAATGCCTGCTTTATGGCTTTGTCCCTATTAGTTTGAAATGATAATCATATGTTCGGAATTTTTTTGGCAAATCTAGTGCACTAGGCTTCCACCAATGTGAGGTCTAAAGAATGGTTAAATTGTATGCAACTTTACCTTTATAAATAAAAGACTGTTTTCTATGATTTGAATGGGTGACCCTCAGGTCATAATAGAGTAATGTTATCACCGTGTCAAGGTTCACCGTCAATATGTTTGGAAAGGCCACAAAACAGATATGTGGCACTTCATGTGCCATAAATTAGCTATGATGTATTGGAAAAATGCATGTCTTATTTTTTCTGTAACTTTTTTAAGATCAACAATTAGAATTTGTCTCAGGTTACTCATTTAGAAATCTCGTTTGGAGTATTACAATAAAATCATTTATTTTAAAGATCCTGTCAATCATGTTTATTATAGTTCATCTGACCTACTTTGTTTTAGGTAAATTATGCTCTTTTAGAAAATTTACTCTGAAAAACCTTTTACTCCTCCGTAGGTAGTTCCCAATGTTTGGTGTATTTGAGATTTAATGATACGACCAAATTCTGCTTTTCCACCAAGTGTGCTACTATTGACTTTATAATTTCTCCTAAAATGTTATCAGCCATATATATTTGTTGCATGTCAATTTGAACTTTAGGCTCAAGTTTATGAAACCTATTATATGTGTATTTTCTTTCCTTGATTTGTAACAGTTAATTATCTGTTTTCTGCTTTTGACATAGTTTAGGTTCAAGGCTGGATAAGTAGTGGACTGAAGGATTTCTCGATATCTCGCTCTTCAGTGGAGTGGGGAATACCTGTGCCAAATGACAATAAGCAAACAATCTATGTTTGGTTTGATGCTTTACTTGGGTATTGCCTTACCCAGTCATATGTAGTTTTTATATTTTGACATACGTCCTGCTTTCACATTTTTCAGTTGCAAAAAGCATCTGCATGAATTCCATCCATGGTGCACACATGCTTTATAATATAGTACTTTGTTTCTTAGTTATTCTCAAGGTGGTATTCTTGCTGTCTTACTCTTGCTGCTGTCTATTTTTTGAAAGGACTATTTCCATCTGTTTGGATATTTTATTGAATAGCTTGTGTTATTTGATACTGTGAGATTCGTGAGAAGAGAAGAGAATAGAACGGTGTTCATTTTCCCTAAATGAGAGATTAAAAGATGTGTGTGTGTGTGTGTGTGTGTGTGTGTGTGTGTGTGTGTGTGTGTTTGATGTGAATATAAATGGGTATCCAATAACCCAATTATAAACCCCAAAGTACATAAATATCAAACCACACGATAATAGACATGTGTGTGTGTGTATGTGTTTGATGTGAATATAAATGGGTATCCTATAACCCAATTATAAACCCCAAAGTACATAAATATCAAACCACACGATAATAGACTCTAACACAAATAATAGCCTCTACAGATACATTTTAAAATTGACTGGCCTATGAAACCTTTGTAGAGCCTCCATAGTCCATACACACCACCCTTCCAAAAAAATGGCTCAGAATTATTAACGCCTGCAAATTTTAACTTCTATTTTGACCTTAACTGTTACATTATCCTCTCTTAAAAAAGTTGTGTTATCACTTTTATGGAGGAAAATGCTTCCTTTTATTAAACAAGAAGACCATTTTTTTGCTAACTATTACATTATTTTTACTCATTTCTGAAACTTTTTCAGCATTTTCACTACAGGCCTTATGGTTTGCAAGCATTCTGCATAAAAGAATAGTATTAGTACATTTTTAAAATCACTCTTGTTTGAAGTTCTCGTAATCCTAAAATTTTCTTCATAATTTTTAGGTATATTTCAGCTTTGCTCGATGAAGGGAATGAACCAAGATTAGAAAATGCACTTTCCCATGGTTGGCCAGCTAGCCTGCACTTAATTGGCAAGGTATGATATTGGTAGATTCATTACTGAACCAATTCTCACACCAATGAACAAACTCAATGATGGTGGGATCATTAACGGTTAAATTTCACATGCACTAGAACATGCAAGAATTTTACTACCTCGTATCAAGTTATATTACATATAAATATATAATTAGAAACATAGAACAAAATATCCAACAAATAGTACAGAGGATTTTACATATTAAAAAGCAATCTGAGTGAGACTGCACCAATGTAGGATACCAGGGATTGCTTGTATACATGCAACCCTCCACAAACAAGAAGAGGATCAAAAACTAAACTACTTAAATGTACCTTAAAAGTTGTCTTGAATCAAAATTCTTCTAAAAGTTAAAATGCTCATCTTAACAATATCATGAATCTGTTGTAATCATGAATTACTTGATGTTAAAAATGTGGTTTCCAGTAAGTAAAATAGTGGGATCGAACTGTACTAGCTCTACACAATCAGCTAGCTATATAGTCTAATCAAACAAGATAATATGTTAAATATTTTTTTAGGGTTAGGAAACTTCTCATCTTCCCTTATTCTTCTCATTTTCATAGTTGATAAACTTGTGTCTGCCAACTTTTACTGAAAATTTGTAACCATATCCTTTGTTTTCTATTTTTTTCAACAATCTCATGCTTTTATACTTGCTTTGATAAATTTGGTCGTATAGAACATTTTTCTTGTGGAAACCTCTCCACTTATAGAGGTAAGGTTGTGTACAATTGCACTCTCTCTAAACCTTACATTGATGGGAACCTTGTGCATTGGCTTTATCCTTTAGAATATTTTTTTTGTTGCTTGGATGTAACACTTGCCTTGAAAAGTACCGAATTTTCCTTGTATTAAGATTATTATTATATTTTTCTGTTACCTTATCTTGCTAAAAATTGTAGGTTAAGCTAATTTCAACACTTCTCTTCTTATATACTCTCTGTTTATGGTTTTCTAATTTTTTCTCATCAAGCAGGACATCTTAAGGTTCCATGCAGTTTATTGGCCAGCAATGCTTATGTCAGCAGGGTTATCTCTTCCAAAGATTGTATTCGGTCATGGATTTTTGACAAAGGTATTCATTATTCTTGGTACTCAATCATGCAAAATGTTATATAGATTCACTTCGTTTTTTTAAAGTAGCTGGTCATCCGTTTATTTTAATCCATTGTTTATAAGTATATACTACAAGATTACTAGATTTTCCCTACTTTTTATTTCAGATTTTTTATTAATATTCTCACATGTATCTTTAATTGTGATCCATCTTCTAGAAAAGAAAAATACTGACATGATTCAAGTAGAAAGGTTTTATATTCCAACAAAATTCAGTAAAGTAGTTGAAGGGTTCTTAACTATGTTATAGGTTAGATCGACATCGACTCTGGGTCTTTCACTGACATCGGTATTGTTTCCAGTTAGGGCCCAAGCCTATGCATGGCTGATGAATAGAGTGCACAACCTATCATATACATTATAATAGAGTGAAAACTATTCGTCCCAACAATTCACTTTCTTATGGCTTTAGGTTACTGTTGCTTTAGATTTTGTCAGTACAGTTTTGCTTTATGTTAGACCTTTTAAGTGGAAGGATGGCAACTTCAGTTTAAAGGAAAATGATAAAATCGTCCAATTTGTCTCCAAAAGTCTTTGGTTTTCATGAAATACAAATCCTAGGAAGTAAGGATCCAATAATGTGACTGACATTTCTGCCTATGATATTTAGAGAATGCTACTCCACAACAAGGTTTCCAGCTCTCTAATTGTGTTGTTTCAAAACTCCATGCTTGCATTCTCATCTATGCTATTTATGAAAGTAGCATCCATGTTTATCTTTGAATTCCATTATAGGTTTACCTTTTTGTTTGATGTATTTTCTTGGGAAAGAGGTCTTCTGACTTTGAACATATTTGACATCAACAGTTGCTTCTAGTTGGCAAGCCAACTTTTTTTCTCTTGTAACGAGTTAAGGATGGGGAACACTCTGTGTTTGGTATTGATTGGTTCATGAGTGGTGGGAATGTGCTTTATGTGGCTTTTCTCATACATTGTTATGTAAATTAACTTTGAATTGCTTTGGGTGTAAAATAATTTGCCCCATAACTGATCTAGAGGATGAGATGGTTTAAAAAAAACCATAATTTTTTTCTTGAGTGACACTGAATACTTGCGTTCTTGGTTGGGATACAGTCATTTAATTCGTTTCCAAATGACATTGTCGTTCTATTACATAATATACAATGCAGCAAGTGATTTAGATTTGTTGTTGGCTTCTGTTTCATCTATTGTTCCCCTTGTAGAGTTGTAGTTTCCATTTGCTTGCTTTTCAATAAAATCCTTGGACCACATCTGAGTGTTTAGTACTGTACATTTTCTTTGGTAGTATTGAATTTGTACTTTTTCTTGGTTAATATTTTTCTAAGAGGAACAAATTGTCTTTTATAATATGAGGGTGTCACTACAAGTGACAGGAACACTATGTTCTTTATACGTCAAATCTATGTTCACGTAGGCAGGAGTTATTTTTCAATCTTTTAAATTATGCACGCACTTAGAGTTCATATCTCATATATGTGCTTTGATTTCATGCAGCTGTACTTTTTATTTTGAAATTTTAGGATGGAATGAAGATGGGAAAATCATTAGGAAATACACTTGATCCAAAGAATCTGGTACATAAATTCGGATCTGATGCTGTGAGGTACTTCTTTTTAAGAGAAATAGACTTTGGAAACGATGGAGACTACTCTGAGGACCGATTCGTCAATATAGTTAATGCTCATCTTGCAAATGCTGTAGGTATATCCCATATAATGGTCTAACAAGGCATTTTTTATGAATGAAATTTTCTTAGTCCTATGCAAACAAAAATTACCTTTTCTTCCTTCCTGCTGTCCATAGGATGGTAATTGACTCATTTTCAATTAAACAATTACAGGAAACCTACTTAACCGCACACTTGGACTTCTAAAGAAAAACTGCCAATCAACCTTGGTGGTCGATTCTGCCATTGCTGCAGAGGGGGCTGAGTACAAAGATGTAGTAGAGAAATTGGTATCAATTACAACCTGCCTTTTCTTTCCAGATAATTCATGCAAGCAGTTTAAATGCTTGTTTCATCCTATTGAAAATTAGTCTCACAAACTAATTAAAAAAATAAAAATAATTTAATTTGGAATAGATTTCTTTACTTAACAATTTATTATTTTTTCAATTAATTTCTTTAAATTGAAAGGATAAAAATAATATAGTACAAAAAAATTATAACAATGTGACTATTGAAAATATAATAATTATATTTAATTATGAAACTATTTTTCAAGAGTATGTAGGGTTCATTTAAAGAATCATCATTGTACCTAGATATCTTCAAAAAATTAACTCTGTTGTTACCATGAGAAGAGAGGAAATGTGTTAATTAACATTAGCAAAAAGCATTATAAGTGTTTATATAGGATGATTAGGGTTTAAATTAAACAGATATCTGACAACCCATTGACCCATATAGCATAAGACATTAATGTAATAGTTGCTACCATTGCATTCATGATGATGATCTTTTAAAAGTTGTGGTCAAGTCAACAAACAACAATCATCATTAAATGTGAGTAGTTTTATATTAGTAGTATTTTTATCTAAGTTCAAATCGAGACCTTTTGTTATAATTTCATAAACCTTGTTAGAGAAAGAAAGACTGCCATCCACTATCTCATCCATGTCTATGCTACAAATAGTAAGGATCTTGATGGTAGTGTATCTTTTATGGTAGCCGTCCTTGTACGCAAGGTATTGGCTTTGACAACTCAGTCCCACGGCATATTTTGCATATGCTTTACAGCACAACATGCCTGCAATTTTCTTCATCTTTTTTCCTTCTTCCTACAGGTTGGGAAAGCACATTCACATTATGAAAATCTATCAATATCATCAGCCTGTGAATCTGTATTGGAGATTGGTAATGCTGGTAATTTTTACATGGATGAACATGCTCCCTGGTCTCTGTTTAGGCAAGGTGGAAGTGGTTCTGAAACTGCAAAAAAGGTACAATTTGAATCATCGCCATTTCCTACTATGATTGTCTTTCCCTTCCCACTTGCTTGTTTGACTAATATGCATGAATTATTATTGCTAGTGAAGGTTATTTTGATGTCATGAAAAAAATTCATATGATTTTTATTTACGTTTGATATGGTATGCTCGAGAATTTTATTGTCTTTTTTCTTATGCAGGATCTCGTGGTTATATTAGAAGCAGTGAGGATTATAGCAGTTGCTTTATCTCCAATAACTCCAAGCTTGTGTCTGAGAATATATTCCCAGCTAGGATATTCTAAGGACGCATTCGAAAATGTGACATGGGTATTGTCTCTTCTTCATGATCCCTCTTCTAATGTAAATTATAAATTTTGATAGAAGACAAAGATGCCTAGCATTTTGCAAACTTTCACTTTCCCATTTTGGCCATTAAGCAACAGTAAGATATGTTGGCTCTTGACAAAACTGTCTTTGATTTGATAGTAGCAACTACAAAAATATTTTGCAGATAATTACTTTCTTGGTCTAGGAAATTTTGATCGTTATCTCCAATATAAAGTTATTTGCACGCAACATCTTCAACGTCACCAGCAACCATAGAGGCATGGTGTTTTACATAGGATCTAGGATACTAAAGGGAAAAGGATAGTGGAGGGCTGAGATCCTGTCCTGACCATATATTGGGTATCCACTCTTGGTTGAATGTGCAACTCACCTTTATGCAAGGTGTATTGACCACCACCTCTCTCACTCAATGCACATATACGCTCATGCATCCCTTCAGGTCCCTGCCCTCATCTTTAGCAGTGTTACATTCAATTTTTTTACCCACTTTCTTCTTTTTATGAAGTCATCTTTCTTCAAGAGATTATTCTGCTCTTATATAGGATACAATTCATTTTTTGGAGTGAATTAGTTGGAAAAACAAATTGAAGGTTTTGCTTTCATAATTTTAATAACTTGAAGCTAGAAGTGTGAGGTTTGAGATATTTAATCAGTAAAGTAGCAATCAATCTATCTATCGTTAGACTTCTAAATTTTTGTGAACTTGGATGGACTTTCATGTTTCACCAGTTTCATATCTTTGATCTTGGGCATTGAACTTTCCTAATTGAGATACATAGAACCCTTGATTCTTGACCAAAAGTCAGCTCTGTATTCCATTGACTTGGACAGAGTGGAAATCACTCTTTTTGAGTTCTCTGGTGGTTATCGTATCTTTGATCTTGGGGATCAATCTATAAATTGAAACGGTGTCATTGTCTAATGACTTGTTTATGCTTGGATAAAAAGATAAATCCAATGCAGACTTCCATTGTCCAAGTCACAATGAAATAATGTTACATTTGAATCATTTGTCCATGTATAAACATGGTAAATGATTTAACTGACGCACGGTATTTGTCCCTGTAAATGTTACATATGGAAATTTTTTTTTCTGGTTTTCTCTATAGCCTGCGACTATACCATCCAGTATTGGTAAATCTTTTGTATTTGTAGGATGACACTAGATGGGGTGGCCTAAAAGCTGGTCAAGTCATGGGAGATCCCAAGCCCGTTTTTGCCAAGATTGTGATAGAGAATGAACATGATGGAGCGGATACACCTCACAAGGTGGTCAAGAGCAAGAAAGGTGTAGCGAAACCCCAGGGTTTGGTTGAAGTCTCTCAATCATCATAAAGCTGCTAATCACAAGATGGTAGCTGTTATCCTGAGGTGGGATCAATTTGTTACCTCAACCAGAGATAGGCACGCACTTTTACTGGAAGAGTAAAGTCATTTTGTATTGAAACGTGTGTATATTAATTAGTATATGATGCCTTGTAATTATTTGCTCTAAATAGAAGTAGTATTATTACCAAGGTCATATTTCCCTGTTTGTAACGTGATTCATGTTTTATTGCTGTGACTTTTGAAGGGCAATATAAAAATATAACAAGCGTGACACTTTTTTTTTAGGCGACAAACACATGCATCCGCCTGTGCTACTGGTATTAAAAGATGTAGATTAGCATCCATGATTTAGCTTTAATTAAGGGTGCATTTAGAGATAATTTTTTTTAGAAGTTGGATAGAGTTGAAGTTGAAGTTGATTTTTCAAATGAAGTTAAAATTATATAATAATTTAGATGATAAAAATTTATATGTTGGAATCTGTTCAATAATAATGATACTAATAGTGATTTTGAGAATCGAAAGAAGTTAAAAATAAATAAAGCTTAAAAACTAACTTTTTTTTCTATAATACTAATACTTTTGTGTCTCCTAATATTAAAATCTGAATATCATTTTAAACTTCAACTTTCATATGTATTAAAAGTGTGTTTTGTGATAATTTTTTTCAATTTCAAGAATTGAATAGAGTTAGAATTAATTTTCTAAACGAAGTTAAAATTATATAATAATTAGATTATAATTTAAGAGTTAAAAATTTATACATTAAATTTATATAATAATAATATTATTAAAAATAATTTTAAAAGTAAAAAATTGAAATCAAACGAAGAATGCATGATTAGTCTCATATCCCTGTTGAAAATGGATTGATGAGATGTTTTGTATGTTTAAAAAAGAAAATGCCACGGTCGTTGAGGGGAGCTTATCACAGCAACACGCTACTTCCGGTTGGTTCGATGACGCCCTTCGGCGGCTGACAGGCTGTACTCGTCGGACAGGTCTTTTTCATTGCGTTTAAGATCCGTTTATTTGTAAAATTATTTTAATAATATTATTATTACATACATTTTTATTATTTTCATTATTATATAAATTTAATTTCGTTCGCAAAACTCACTTCAATTTTAAATCTAACTCCCAGAGTTCATGGAATTTAACCCCAAATGAGGTCTTAAATTAAATCAACGCAGAAGCGATTCTATCTAAGGTTGTTAAAATAAACAGTAAAGTAAAGGAAGATATTTCTATAATAAAAAGAAAAAAAAAGAAGTTAAAAATTATTACAATAAAATTAGAAGAAAATTTTAATAGAGGTAGCAGAATTCTCCTAACAATAGTTACAAGAGATAGAGGTAAAATGGAAACAAGAAACAAGAAGCAAGAACACAAACCTTCGTCGGAGAGGTTGGAGAAGCGTTAATTCACAGTACCTCAAGCATCCGGAAACAAAAAATAAATTTAAAGTAGACGAATCATATTGATAAACAACGATGTTCTACCAGACCACTGAAATGTGGCTTGAAATGTAAGGAAAGAGGAATAGGACAATGATCAAAGGAGCATGTGTTCCGAAAAGCAGAAAGAGCAGGTGTTAATAATCATCTATATTAAAAAACATTCTAGACTTTTTTTTTATAACTTCTTGACGAGCATGAATCTTTTTGATTTTTATTTTTGGGAATGAACTCTAACTTTAAGGCTTATTTGTATCATTAAAATCTGTTAAAAAAATATATCAAAATGTGTTAGAAAAATAAAAGGTGTTTGTGACAGACATAGAATTAGTTAGAATATCTTAAAATTAAAGAAAATATATTAGAATTGTATAAATAATGTAATAAAAGTTTATAAACAGAATATATAAATTCTCATCATATATAAATTGATACAATTTAATTCAATTGAATCATACATTTCTTTCTTTCTATTTAGACAAAAGTACAATTCTTTGCTAATTGAACTGTATAACTTTAAATTATGGATAGTTTTAATTTAAAGTTATAAAATTACAACTTTCTGTTAAAATTAAAATTACTGAACTAATTTTTAAATAATACCTTAGTCATTATTCATAAACGTTAACAAGTTAAAATTAAGTAGAGATCAGTACACAAACAACTTTAAGAGTTCTCTTCTACTTTTGATACAGAAGATGTGTACTTTTAAAGTAAAAATATCTTCAACATATGACTATATGAGTTTACACACTAACATTTTTTCTAACTCGTGGTATCTTTCAATCTTTTATCCTTACATTTTTGCAATTTGCTGTGTGTATACGTTGAAAATTTGAGAAATAAAAAAGAAAAAATTTACATGTACATCACAAAAAATAAAAAAACATAATTCTGAATGTAATCAAAATTTACGAGGTTGTTTGTACACCTCACGGAAAATAAAGAAAATCTGAATGTAACCAAAATTTACAAAAAAAATAAATATTTTAACATTTAAAATATAATTTTATCAAAACAATTTTAATAATAATACATTGACAACGAAACTTCAAAAGCAGCGTTGCAAAATAAGAAAGATTTTATAAAATTCAATTACAAGTATTACAAAAATTCGAAAATTTGTTTCTATCTCACGTTGATAATGTAATATCTTCGCGTATTTTATCAATTACTTTTTTTTATTGACTTAATCCTATTATTGACTTAAAAATCTACAATTAGTTTTTCATACTCATCAATATTCATTCCTTGTAATTTATCTTGAAGATGCTCTGATAAATCTATATTATAACTTTATGGATAAAATTACGAAAAAAACAAGTGAAGACAATTTTTATTTTATTGGAAAAGAAAATAACACGTTCCCACGTAATATTAAAAAACCTCGTAAATGCAAAAACATCAAGAGGTGTGGAAAAAATACATTAAATGATGGTGTTGAAGATGGGACAATCAAAGAAGAAATACATTAAATCAAAATTAAAATTTAATTATTTATCTTCAAAATATGCAGTAAAAATAATTTTTAATGCAAACGTGAATATTTAAAATTTTCAGTAAATACTTTCTAGATTATTAATTTATTAAATATGCAATAAGAATGTTTGTAAATAAACTGTATTAGGATACGATGATTTTTCTTATATCTTTAAATTACATTTTTACCTATGAAAATTATTAACTTAAAAATAAATATTATATACTAATATAATTAAAAAAATTATCATACAATAAAAAATTTATAAGATATTTTTCGTAATATAATAATAAAAAAATGTATCGATAAAAATCACGTATTTACAATCGTACTGACAAGTACAATTGGGGCATTTTCATCTTTTATTCTCACGGGGTATTTTCATTTTTTATAGTTGTTATAGTAAAAAAATTTGTTATAATTATTATTTATATATTTTATTTATAAAAATATTATATATTATTAACTTTAAATAGTAAGAATTTTATTAAATTTTATTATTAAATAAAATCTAAGATATAATTTAGATGAGAATAGATTATATAACTATATTTACTTTTTTAATAAATTATATAATTTACTATGTAAATATTGTAATTTAATTTTTTTAATATAAAAAATTAAAATTATTTAATAAATATTATTTAAAAAGAATAATTAATGTAGTGGACCCACAGTAGACCACACTCTTCGGTTCAGCTTCCATGTTCTCCTCCGTGTGCTCGTCCGACTATGTATATAAATTGGAGAGCAGTGTTCTTTCTCGGACTCCGCACAGCGCAGAGAGATCTCGAGAGAGAGGGGAAGGCGGGCTTCGTTTCCTCTCGATGGAGAAGGCGCTGACGAGGGTGAACAGCCTGTGGATCTCCAAGAAGGCCAAGGAAGAGATCTCCTCCATCGGAGACGACATCTCCGTCAGTGTCTCTTTCCCTCCACCGATTTCTGCTGTTTCCTTTCCCGCTTTCCCTTTCCAGGCATTGTTGCATTTGCTGATTTGAAGATCCTATGCTTGTTCGCTTTTCCGAGATTCTTTAAGCTTTCCGTGCTCTGGAAAAACTGATCTCGTTCACGTTTTTGTGTGCTTTTTTTCGCCTCCCTGTCAGCGGGACGACGGTTTGGTGGATCCGCGCTTTTGATTTGCTCCGCTGATGTTTTGTACTCTCTCTGTCGTTATGTTTTTTAGGTGCCTTCTAACTATGGTTGCAGCAATTCATAAGATAGGTGGCTGTTGATGATCGTAATTCTTCAACTTCATCAGCGACTTATGTGGAATTCTGTGTTTTGCCATATTGGAAGTTCGAAGACCTAGGTACTAGTAGTCCCTGTATCCTGAATCACACTGGCTCGCAATGGTAAGAAGTTCTGTTGCTGTACGGTAAACTGTGGAGTTTACATTACAGCTGTGGGAGTGGATGCATCCACTCACTGCATTCCAATCACAATAAACCCAGAACAGCTGCTTTTCCAGAAGGATGAGAACTCTATATAACAGAGTTAAAAGTGGCTTAGCACTTTAGGCATTTATCCACGAGAAACCACCAGTAGCCATAGAAATTTCACACATTCTGTTGATAGAAATTTCACAATTTATAGATTTTCCTAGTTTTTATGAGCTAATGGAAGTAATTGTTTGATAGCCATACCCTTCAGGTTTTAGGGAGGAATGAACTCACCAGTTTTCTCATGAAAAATAGCATCTCACACATATATGTATTTCATGAAAAAATTTTCATGCTCAAGAAAGATAATATTGCAATGTTCCTAAGCTATTTGAATGAGCAAATGATTAGAATTTTGTGTTACAGACTATCCATACTTACAAATTCCGATGGCTTCTCAATGTTTCCGGTTTCTAGGCCAATGCATAGAAAACCTTTTTCCTCATCATTACGAAGAAAATCATTCTCTGATCACTACATTATTAAAGTTAGTGATGTGGAAAGGGGGTTTATGCCCCTTTAGCATAAATACCAAGAGACGTGCATTGCACTGCAGGTTGAAACTCTGTTTCTGACTATTCCAAAAAGGCAAAATAAATGTTTCAACTTTTAAATCACCACAATTATCAAGAAATAAGAAATTACGAGCTTGTCAAATTTCACTGTCATTGAGATATTTTGACATTTACACTGAAGAAGGATGTAGTGTTAATAACGTAACTGAACCTAAACATGTATAGTCAATTTATCTTCCTTATTTTTGAATTTCATTCATTTTTGCATGCATCACATTTTTTCTTTTTCATCCTCTTATTGCGTTGCCTCCTTACACTTCTTTGCCCATAATCAAAATTCTTTTGCTACTTCTGTTTTCTTCATTTGGTCCTTACTACTGCAAGGATCCTGCTATGTTTTTTTTAATTATTTCATATCATTGTATTAACGTCAAAGCTCTCATCTTCTACTTCTTGACCCATTTGAACATCTTTTCTCGTTAATTTTTACACGGAATTTACTAACTTGCATGAAGTTTCATTTGACAACACATCATTATCTTTTTGGTGTGTTTGTTGTTTAAGAGGTAGAATTAAGTGAGGTGATGTTTACATTTTTTAAGAAATTATACGATTTATGATATAAGTATTTTGATATAAATTTTTAGTATAAAATGTTAAAATTATTTGATAAATGTTATTGTAAATCGTTGTGGTGTATAATGAAAAATAGAGATACATAGTAAAAACATGCAAACAAACAGGGCCTTTGTCTTATCCAATTGTGTTGACATAAATCAGGATTTGTACTTTTGGAAATAATGAGAAATGATAAAAATTTTAACCTATTATTTATCATTGTTTTATATCAATTTCTACTCTTTCTAAAAACACAAATCTCCCTTAAGGTTGAGGTAATCCCTAACGCCTATGCTACAAAATCTAGTCCAATTCAAGGAAAGCAGTTGGAAATTAGTATTTCCATTGTAACGACGTGTGCACAATGTAGTTAAACAAGATGAAGGGCTCCTGGAGCCAAACTTCCGATGAACCTCTTATAAAATGAGCTTTGCTTGTGTCGCTTGCATTTCTGCCTTACAAGAAATATTTCATCTTGTGTTACTCATGTAGATTATTTTTATACTTGCAAAGTTGCACGTCAGGTTAGAAAACTTTGCAATTTAGTGGTCATATAATCACATCTGGAAAAACATCAAAGGCAACATTGTTTTAGCTGAATGTTTTTGGTTTCCAAGGCATTGTCAAATAGCTAGGCAGTCTATCCACCATTAGCTTGGAATTTTTCTTTTCAGAAGAGTAACATTCAAGATTCATGTTTTGTGGTGCTCTAAAATGGTAAGCTTCATGCTTTGTACCAGCTCGGCGGACTTTCAATGGTTCACTAAAACGGTGCTTTTTGGTTGGCAGCGTCTCTCAAATACCGTGGAAGGAAAGGCCAAATGGATATTTGACAAATTAAAAGGTGTGTTACTTCCTTCCATATTTTAGATCAGGCATCATTTTTTCTGAAAATTATTACTTCAAGGTAATTTTACCATATTAGTAAAATTTCAAACTTGAGATCATAAATTTTAACGAAAAATCTCTCAACCACTGAGATATCATGTTCAATTTACCGAAAATACATTTCTCTTTTCTTCAACCTTCGTCAGGCAAGCCGTCAAGGTCCTTGCCGGATCTCCTTCGAGAGTATGGACTACCTCCAGGCATCTTCCCCAGGAACATCATCTGCTACGAGTTTGACGAATCACGTTCCAAGCTGGTTGTGCACATGCCTTCCGCCGGCGAGATCTGCTTCAAGGACTCCGCCATGATGAGGTACAACAACCGCGTCAAGGCGACCTTGTCAAGGGGAAAGCTCGCCGGAATCGACGGGATGAAGACGAAGGTGTTGGTGTGGGTCAAGGTGACGCATGTGGGCGTCGAGAGCTACAAGTCCGACAAGGTCTGTTTCACCGCCGGCGTGAAGAAGCTGAGGCCCAGAGATGCCTATGAAATACCACGCGATGCCGTAAAAGTTGAGGAATTTTAAACTGCTTCATTCCATTGATTGCGATTTCTTCTCGCATCTATACAATTGTTGTAAACTACTTTATTCCTATGTTCATATCGGCCCAATCCACGGAACCGTGCGGTTTGCTTCTTCGTGCATGTGTTTTGTTGCATTGATGGTGTTGTGTGATTTCATATTCTTCATTCGGATTTAAATTTTGATGACTAAATTTTTTAAAATTTTTGTTCCAGGTACGTCATTTTGATGCAACATGCATGATATATAAATTTAAAGGTTTTGTTTGTTTTAATTTTAATTTAATTTTATATAATTTATATCATTATTATTATATAAATTTTAATATATGAATTTTTATCACCATAATTCATATCTAATTTTAATTTTATTTATTTTACTGATTTCAATTTCAATTTTAACTCTTAAAATTGATTATTGTTTTTCCCAAATAAGATTAAAAAGTGTTTAGTTTTGTGAGAAGTGAGAAATGAGTAATAATAATAATAATGACAATGATGATGAAAAAAAAAAAAAAGAATTAAGACGGTTTTTGTTATATTTCCGAATAATGATTTGCTAGTCTATTTTAGACTTTTAATTTGTTTAGGGGGACATCTCATGGAAAATTTGAAATTTATTTTAAAATATTTAAAATTTAAAAATAAAATCTAATGAAAATTTATATTTAATTTTAAAAAAATTAAAAATATTCTAGATTTTTAATATTTCAACGTTAAATTTATTTTCAGATTTTTTTTCCATTGATTTTCAAAGAATACAAACCTCCTTAAGGTCTCACTTGAAATTAATTTTAACGTATACAAATTTTAATATATAAATTTTTACTATCTTTAATTATTATACAATTTTATTTTATTTATAAAATTAACTTTAATTTTACCAAACTTTCAAAGTTAATTGAAATTAACCTTAAGGGGTGTTTGTGCCCAAATCAATGAAAAGGATAATTTAGAAACTTTTTCATTATTGAAATATCAAACTTTTCTATATTTTCATAAGTAAATTTTTTAATTTCCAGATTTTTAAAATTTTAACAATATAATTTTTTTAAAATTTTTCTTTTCATTGATTTTCAAGAAATACAAATCTCCCTTAAACAAAACTTAAGATTTTGATATTACTTATTATAATCTAAAAAAATCTATTCAAAAATCCAAAAAAGGTAGCGTTCTTTTTCTTTACTCTTAGTTTTTAAAAGTAAAAAAAATAATTTTTAAGAAAATAATTTTAAGATAAAAAGAAAGAAATGAGTAATTTTAATAATAGTAAAAAAAGAAAAAAGAGATACACATGTTACTATAAATTTAAAAATACTTTTACAAATTAAAAGTAAAAAAAAAAAAAAAATCGAAACCGAAATATTCGCTTATTGAAGCGCATGTTAAGCAGTAAACGTTCTACCAAAGTCCACGTCAGCCTTGCGGAGAGAGAGAAGTAAATATTCATCGTCTTCTCTCGTCATGTCTACCGTCGACGGGCGGTTTTCTCGCTGGCGTGAGGTTGTGCTAGGGCAGTGGGCACCGACCGTTCCGAAGGCTGCCGGTGAGGGCCTCCGGGCATTGACTGACGCGTGAAGGGGAGGAGGGAACGACCGTGTGTTCGAATCTTGCTTTGTGCGCGCAGGAGTGAACCTGTTCGGCCGTCGTTGTCGTCATTGGTGGAACGCCAACTGAGGAGGGGGAGGGCACCCGGTCGTTGGGATTTGCGTCGGAGATTCGGTGACGCCTTCGATCTTGTGTTCAGGGTGAGACAATAGAGGGGTAAGATTGGGATATTCAGACCTACCTTGTAGAGTTGGCAGGTTTGCGTGCACGGATTGGAGTTGGTGTCACCGTGCTAAGTGAGGGGAAGTGTTCAAGTTCAGTAGCTTCTTTTACTGGTCGATTGTGCGGAAGATTGAAAAGAGAAGAAGAGGAGTAAGACTGCTTTTAGGGCTGGTGTAAGTAATCGATTAATTTGACCAAATAACACGCCTGTGAACGTTGTCATTAATTGGTTATTACTGTAGGCTATTTTTTTTAGTGTTGGGTAGTGTTGATTACTATTGCTGTTATTGTTTTATATATTATAGTGCAGGTTAGTATAAAGTATGGTGAAATAGGCTATATACTATTTAATATCTGCAGAAATTTTCCCTATAGTTAAAGTTCAGTAGCTATTTATTACTATCCTTGTAAGAATGAATTATAAGTGTATTTAACAGAATTTAGTAGCACTAAGAATTTTGTCTTATTGCCCACTTAACATTGTTTAAGGTGGTTATTTTTATTTTATGCACAAATGATGGGTTAATAGGTATGCTATTACACTTAAGACCCATTGAAGTTATTGGACAGCTAATGTATATATTACTACTGTATTCACACCCTGTACTTAATGGTCATTGAACAACATAATGTAATCACCTAATAATTAGTTACATAATTATAGAATTACCATGATATGGATTCAGATACAGGAGGTTAAATCATAATTTAAGAATTTAAGGATTTCATAATTTTCGAACATTTTGAATTTAAGAATTTCTCTAGGATTCTATCTTATGGTCATCATAAGCATGGGTGGAAACAAAACCTCTCGTCTAGTCATTTTCACCGACTCCTCCAGCCACCTTCGACCTCAGGTTCTCCACCACCACCGATTATGACCATTTAGTTCCTATCCCTCTATTTCCCTCTCATGCATACAATCATAGGACGGACCCCTAGAGATTAGATTGTGTTGTAGAAAATGTCTAGTTTTTGGACAGTTTTTGATTTTTCTCTTTTTGTGGAAATGCTAATGTTCAAGTGGATCAAGGCCTTTCCGTGATTTCAATGGAAATTTTAGTGTCATGTCATGGTAATTCATTGTACAAAAGATGTACGTTGTCGACATCTTCAGGCTTCCAAAACAGAAGTTAATGTGATGTAAAAAAAAGTGAATTAGTGTGTTTATATTACTTGTAAATTCACCTCATGGAGGAAACAAAAAAATCCGCCACAAATTTTCTTGATGTGGTATTTTGTTTTCCTTCCTTCTGTGTAGTTGGAGTGTCTTTCCTATTGGTTTGGCAAGGAATTTCTGTGTCATACATGCAAAACCAGTGTTTTGAGTTTGGAGCCCCACAAAGAACGCTGAAAATATAGTCATCTTACCAGCTGACCAGCAATAAGAGGCATCCAATGTGTGCTGGAGAAAACCAAAAGTAATCCATGTTTTGTTCTCCACGCTCTGTTGATGACTGTAATTCCAGGAAGACAAATAAAATGGGCAGTCTACAATCTATATGTCACGCTCTGGGCATAGCTGCCACTCATTCCAAAGAGTTCCCACGTTATGCTGAAAGGGGTGGTGTTTTTGAAGATGCTGTTGCTGTTCAGGATTCTGACGGTGCAGATCCCCTTTACAAGTTGTTCATCAATCATCTTAGGGAGGATGGGAATTCTTATGCCCTTGAGATGATGGACAGAGAACATGGTTCGATTCTCATAAAGTATGAAGGGGAAGAAGCAATAATTCCTGAAAATAAACCACAGTCTCATGAAATCTCAGATTATGCTGCACACAGAAATGCTCACATGAATGGAGCTACCTGTGTAGGTGGAGTATTAAGTTCAACGAATTTTGGTCAGAATGCTCCCTTTGTTTCTGGAAGCCAGCCCAAAATGGAATCACCGATTGATGATAATTATCAGAAATTCTTAAATTGTGTAAGACTGCAAGATGGCCATATGGTTCTTGAATGGGGACCTGGTATCTCTGTTAGATACGAAGAAAATCAAACTTCACCTCCTTCTGCAGGAGGGTCTACTATGGACGCTGTGTCTTCTGGACATGAAATGATACCATATGAATCGACTCAACATTGTATTTCTCAATCAAGGGTACTCCACAATCTATTTAATAATGTTACATTTTTATTAGATTCTCTTTAACTATATTACCTCTTTTAGGTGGAAGATGATGACGATGTAGAGCTTATAGATGCATCCACTGATACATTTCAATACAAGGAAAAGCTTTTGGAAGTTCTTAGCAAGCCATATGACCATAGTGAATATGTGGAGCTGCTGGGAGAGGCAACTGAACGCAAGCCCTTGACAAAATTCAAACACTTGCGTGGCATGTCTATATCATATGCCACAAAAGAAGAGGGACTATCATATCTTGATCATCATCCTGGTACATAGACACCATAATCTCTAGTTTCGTATTTACATTGTGTCCACTACTATTCTACAGAATGACTTTTTTTGATATATTTGTTCTGAATTATATTTTGATTGCTAAGAAGTACACAAGGCGTTCTTTCACTTCCAGGCAAACTGAGTTTTTCTGTACCATCACACTCTGAGTACTTATTGCATGGTGATAACATCTCTTACATGATCTTAGCCCTGGAGGCCACCTGTGCTCCTTTCAAATGTTCTTATCATGTGACTCCATTTTTTTGGCATCGTTGCTGCATGGCACAAAGCAAAGGTGTCAGATCTTTTGCAAAACCTTTTCCAGGTGTACCATATTCAATTTTTGTATTATTTATCAAAATATAGTGACCAGGCCAAATGTAAAATATGTTGTTCGGAAGAAACTTATCAACAAGTCCAACAAGTAGAAATCTTATTAATTAAAAGTGCTCTAAAAGGTTTTTAAAATGTTGGAACATGTGATTCAGATATTCTTCATTTGTATATGTCTGTGTTGTTACTTGTAAGCACCAGTGTCTGATGTAATCATCGTATCTATTTATGTCCATCTAGAATGGTTTTGTTTATTTCCTCCTGCAATTTGCCTCCTGAACTTACAACTCTTATTCAAAATTTTTAGACCTTGCGATGCAAATGGAAGGTGCTGATTGTCAAACTGCTTTGACACTTTTGCGTGGCTTGTTCTTCTGGCTAAAGGTAGAAAAGAAAAGGCCTTCATATGCTGTCAATTTTTGTCATTCCCTTACAGTTATAATTGTATTCCGATATTTACTAGCTTTAGACAATGCATGACTCTTCATATGCTGTGGTTTTCATGTTCCGTAATTTTCAAAATAATCAGAACTTGTCACACGAAGGAGCATTTATGCCGTGGAGATCACCATCTGAAAGCTTCCGGATGTTGCCGGCAAATGACTGTGAGATAGTGCTACCACTGGAGTGTGCCACTAAAGAAGCTTGAACTTGAGACCCTTTTCAACATTCTAACCTCCATCAGCTGATTTCCCTTGATCGCATGCAGACAAAGCTTTTTGGTGTCCTTTTTCATGAATCTTTTAATCTTTTCCACTAAAAATCCCCACTTAGATTTACCGTTGGCAGTCTGCAGAGGTGATCTTTTCTTTTTTTTCTTTTTGGCAACGAGGTGATCTTTTCTTGTTATATAACATTTAAATGAAAAAATTGAGCTGGGTTCAAACCCAATAACATCAACCATTTACAAAAAAATATTAACTTGCATTCATGGAAGCATCTTTGTTATTTTGGCAGTGATGGATGGAGCTTCGGAAATCGGGTGGGAAAATATTCCCTGCATCTCTAAGCATTCTTAGAGCAAGCACTTCTTCAGTGTAACCCTTGCAGTACTTTCTCTTGCTATCATTTTCTTTTTTACTAACCGTCTCCTGTTATCATTTTATTTGCAACTGATGTTAGATCATACCCACGTACTTGGCAATTGTTCCTGACCATGGAGGCCCATGGTTTGGGAGACCTTCGGCGGTCCGGTAATTGCTGCGGATTTTGAGTTTCAAGTATAAGCTCCAACAGTTCTGATGTACGTTTGAAAATGTTCGTTGAATTAGACCCTTTAAGAACATTTTATTAATTAATTGAGCAGTAAAATGTATTGCTAAACGTTTATTTGTTTTTCATGATAAGTGTTTATTTTGACCATATTTGAAAATGTCTACTGAATAAATATTCTTATTTTAAAACCATTTGATGTGAAAAACCGTTTGATTAGTGCTTCATGCTTGTAAACATTTGATGAGTTTTTATTGTACTATCCACACTTGAAGTTTTGATTCCTTTGATAAACATACTACATACTTCATTAAAGAAACAGGGCTAGAGGTTTTTACTACACACATAATAAGAGTAGAGATTTTTAGAAAGAAAAATAGAAAAAAAATTTCTTACCTTAGAAATCATATCATAAAATCATAATGTCATTATGTAAGCAAGTCGATCAACGCCATACAAGTGGATTTTTCCAAAATTGATATATCATTTAAAAAATAATATACCAAAATTTAGATGAAACTTTTTCATCTATTGTAAAATAGGTATGCCATTTATCATTGTGATATACCACAAGTAGGTTTTATCTGGTTTCTCGGAATAGTCCAATCACATTGATGAGGTGCATCCCATGTAAAATGGTGAGGTTTTATTTTTCAAGTCTTTCAGTAAAAATAAAATCTCACTATTTCAAAATACAAATTCGAGTCTTTTCAAGTCAATAAAAACATAACTCCCCTACCGATGATTATTTGTCATCACAGATACTAGAAAAACTAAATGAGAATGATTGTTCGGAGAGAGTTTATGTCAGAGTTTCAGGAGTTACATCTAAGTTAAATAAAATTATATAATAATTACAATAACAAAAATTTATACGTTATTTTAAAAATCAACTGAAGTCAAAAAAAAAAAAAATGTCGTGATAATCATATCTATCCTTGACAGCATTTAAGTGAAAAATAAATATATGAGTAAAAAATAAATAATTATTTTTTATTTTAATAATATGGCCTTAGTGAAGTTTCTGAATTTAAATTTTTTAAATAAATATATAATTTCACCCTAACCTTAAGCTTTCGTTTGTTTAAGATGCACCATAATCAAGCATTGTGCACCTCAACCTTGTACATTACAATTGATTAAACAAATAATCAAACCATTCATAGATATACCAATAAGTGTTTGACGTATTATAAACTACGAAAGCCTTCCGCTTAGGGTTTATATTTAAAAAAAATTAATGAAAAGAAAAATATTTTAAAAAAATTATTATTAAAATATTAAAAATCTAAAAATAAAAAATTTTATAGTATCATTTATATAATTTATGAAAATTTAAAAACATTTATATTTTATTTTTAAAAAGTAAAAATATTTTAAATTTTTAACATTTTAACTATAATTTTTTTAAAATTTCTTTTTTATTAATTTTTAAAAGACATAAATCCCTTAAATATAATAATAGAAGGTGATTCTGGGTGAAGTTTCTAATCCTATATATATTTTTTTGATGAGATGGAATGAGGGTAAAAAAGTTCAAATAAAATTCCGTAAAAAATACCAGAAATTTTCGTCGCCTCCTCCCGTGGCTCCGACGACTGATTCCGATCATGGGGATTTGGGAATGAGTAGGTGGGAATGCGGGGGGGCGTGCAGGATCGGAATCGCCATTTGCGTCGTGCAAATGAAGGTGAGATGTGATCGCAGATCCATCCCTGTTCACCAGCATCTTCTTCTTCTTCTTCTTCTTTGTCTCTTTTGTTTGCATCTTGTTTCCCTTGTTTGTTTGTTCTCGTGACATCGTGGAATCTCGACTTGTATTGGTTGCGCGGCTGTCATTCTCCATGGCAAGGCGTTCAATCGGTCGCTCCGAACGTGAATCAACACGCAGAACAGTGGTTGTCCCATCCATACCATAATTGGATTAGGAATCTTCTTGGAATCTATGAATCTCACATTTGCCGAGATCCTGGAATCTGGATGTTACTGGCATCTAATGCTTAAGCATGCAAATCACAAATTCGCAATGGTCAAGTTGCTTGGGGTCTTGTGCTGAAATAAATTGTTTAACTCAAAGGTCATTGATTCAAATCTTGACATATAAAAAAATCAAAAGCAAATTCGCAATGGTCGTGTTAGGAATGATAACCTATCACTGAATTGCAATCTCTGTGTTATTTTATTTGCTGAAAAGCAACAAAGTCTCGATAATGGTTTCTTTGCTATTTTTCGTCTTAAGGAGTTTCTGATTTTATCTGCAGGTGTTATCTGCTCCAAAGCGGCAGATTCTTAATCGGATGGAAGCTTTTGGAGATTTCGAGGTGCATATTAGTTTCTTAACCGTTTAATCTGTAGTTATTGTTTACTTAGTATCTGCAATTCTGCTTCTCTCTTTATTGAGCGGTAGACTGCAAGCATCAACTCTTTTTTCTCATGTTCTATAACAATAGTTCATTAGGGTCAGTACTGGCTTCAAAGAGGTGGGTGGATGCGGTAGAACTATATTTCGGCACTAATTTCCCTCACTTTAACTCCAAAATAGAATATAATTAAAGATTCTAGGCCCCGACCATGACTTTTATACACCAATCCTAATACTGAAAAGAAAAATCCTAGTACTGGGCAATTTGTTGCTTGTCGGCCTCTAAACTTATTTTGCAACCAATCCTACACTAATATAGATTTTATATTAGCATGGATGTTATTAACTTGTATTGGATAAACAATTTTATGTACTTGTATTAACTGTATTGTTTATATTAATGTTATGAAATGTTATATTAATATTTTGGTGAAGTTATATTCTATTAAATTTTTCTAATTTTCCTTGGTGCATACAAATGACAACTAAATAGATTTTCCTGGATTTTTGTTTTTTGTACAAACAAACATAGAATTTTCAAAACTTCCAGAATTTTCATTTCATGAAAGTTCTGATTTTCATCTTTTTTTTCTTTTCCAGATTTTCTTGGTGGCAGAAACAGACCTCATTGGGCCTTCCCATAAACGTCATGTAATTGATCTATATTGTCAACAGCCGAAGCTTCCCCTTATCTAATTTAATCTAACATGGGAACAAACAAAATAAAGCCGGTCTATGCTCGGACAAAAGACTAGGTTCAGTGTTACAGTCAATTATAAAAATTTATTGTAAAAATTATTGGTATCACTGTCTTTGTACTTTTATTTTCTTGTAAAAAATTTATATATAATTATATATTTATTTAATCTACGATGTAATCTATTGCGGTAAAGTTTTCTTCAAATCAGAGTTAAGAGTTATTATATTTATTATCATTTCTTAGTTAGAAATCAGTGGTTGGAATTTAAATAAAAATATTGATTTTTAATATCTTTAAATTAAAGATCAATACTTATTTAACTTGAGTAAAAATTTTATCATATATTTATAATAATCTAATAATAAAATTTGTGGAACTACTTTTGTTCTTTTAAGAAAAAAAAACTATGATACCACTAAGAAAAATTATCTAGGGTCACCATTAGGAAACACGACCTGTATTTTCAATATTGAAACTTCGTCGAATGGCCGAGCTTTATTTCCTAAACTAGTTAAGATGTCCGTGTTTGGGATGCACATGATTCAATTCAAATCGCTGAATCGAACCCAACCATGTTCGATGGTTTGATTTGGTTCAAATGTAACTCATAATTTAGCTTAGTTTCTTTTTTTTAATCGAGAGTATAAATTCGATTTGCAGTTTGAGATCCACATTATAGTATTATATATTTATATTTTTTTATTGTATTCATATTATGGTTAATCAAATGTAATATTCTTGTTTAATCATATCCTTTTGTGACAAGAGTTACTATTTGACCGGAAATACATTTATTGTCTGTAATTTCTTGTTTAATGACTTGTTATGTTGACGAAAACCCGACTCTGATTTGATCATATATATATATCTTTAATGTGTTTGTCGAAGAGATAGAAATAAGTAAGATAAAATTTACATTTTAAAAAAAATATTACATAATTTATAATATAAGTATTTTGATATAATTTTTTAATATAAAATATTAAAATTATTTAATAAATATTATTGTACGTAATTAAAATGTACAGTAAAAAATAAAAATATATAATATCAATCATATAAACAAACGATGACTTAATCCTGATTTGACCATATACACTCTGATTTGATTGGGATTTTCTACGAATTTATCAAACTACTTTGAATGACATTCGTCAAAAACACGATTACGCAACCAACAAGCTCAAGGTTGGAATTGCGTCATATCAAAGCTGATAAGTAGTTTACAACTAACCGATAACTGCATTATTAAGTGGAGGATACGTGACGGTTAGTGAAGGGACACTAGGCATTTCGGCCATCATCACACCCGAGGCTAGGTCGGAGACCCTTTCTGCTTCAAACTGTGTATGCCTGCTGGATGGTGTCTATGTCCAAGCCCTTCAGCCTCACAACGGACTCCACATGCCCCTTCAGTGTGTGGAGCTCCCTAAGCCTGTAATCACAAAAAACAGCAACCATAAAATTCCCATTTACCCAATAATTACTCTGTTATGACGCAAGACCGACTCGGAGTTCTAACATATTCCAAGTGCAAAAATTGATTCAGTGACACAAACTAGGATAAATACTGGGCGTCTTAGCAAGTATCATCCTAACCTATAGGGTATTATACATATACCTCTACTGCTTGTTCCAGGCCCCTACCCAACAACAAAAATCTCAGAGTCTAAATTCAGTGAGATATTATGGTTGGTATGGTATAATCCGAAGTCGCTGAGAATGTCTTATCAAAATGGTGGCCTTGCAGTTTTTGATCTATGATATTTACCTAGCAATTTCAGCTCGCCTTTTGGCCTCTTCCGCCATTTGGTTCAGATCACCGATGGTTGTTCTTTCACCAAACATTTTGGTATCGGGTGGATGCAATCCATGGAGGGTTCTCTGTGCATGTGCCCACTTCAATTCACGAGCTTCCTTTCCAAAATCCTTCTGCCTTGTGAACGCAATCTGCAAAGAAAAAATGCCCATTCATCAGAGAAATGCGGAAGTTGGCTGGCGTCCAACCCGACATGAGAGAAGTGTGCATGCATACCCTTTGCTCGATAACAAGATCCCAGGCCTTTCCACTAAGGGCATATCGGATTATAAACTTAATGAAGTCAAGTGGTATATAGCAAATGACGTTATATAGCCACACTACACCAGCCCATCCCCATCCTATGCCCTTGATGGCAGCAAAACCCCAATCCGCATATACAGCAATCAGTGTAGCAATCTGGATGGGTAAATAATATTTTGATTGAAAAGTTTTGCAGCAGTTTTTTTTTTAATTCAAGAAATGATAATCATGGAGAGCATCTTACCAACTGAGCAACAACGAAAGCTATCGCAAGCAAGGCACCTGGACGTTCAACGATGGACCAACTTCGAGAACGCGTCACGAATATCAGAGCCTGGCTAATAGTGCTCACTTGCAAGTAGATGGCAGATGCTAGCTTCTGGAAATCATCTTGTGCTGTTTTCTCAAGGCTTTCAACATTAAAAATCCTCTGATTTCAAAATAAGGCTTAGATTTAGTGCTAAACAGAAGAGATCTTGATAACATATTATGACCCAAACAATTTTGAAAACTATTCATTCTAAACTCTGTCTAATCTTTTGTAGTAGTGTGAAGTTTCATCAATCAAAAGAACAGTTATAAATAATCCCCCAGATCAAGAAGTAGTCACCGTACAGGGAAAAAGTTAGTCTTGTAGGCCGCCCAAAAGAATATAACTGTCATCATTGCTAAGTAACTCCCCAGAATGATGCCAGTTGCAAATATTTCAGCAAGCTTCCAGCTGTCAGGAAGAGGGGATGCTTTCACCCTATCCTTTGATATCGTCATTATAGTGCCTGGTAATGTCACACTAGTTAATACAGGAACTGGAAAATGCAGAAAAGAAACATCTCTATTGTATCTGCCTACTAAGGAAATCAGAAATTTATAGCGCAAGCATTCCAGCAGCTCTCCTACCATCGTTTAGAATTGCAATGATAAGAACCATGAAAGGTGGGAAATCAAAGTGCCATATCAGAGCAAGCAACATGAAACCAAGCTGTGTACAGACAAAACAGAAATGTCATTATCGTGTTAGAAATGAAAAGTATTACGCAAAAAACTACTAATCATTATTTGCAGACAATTTAACCAACAACTATTGGCATGTTTCAGAAAGAGAATCAATAACTCGGAAAAAGGAACTTGTTAAAATACAATGAACAACGTAGCACAAGATGCATTGACTTGTAAACTAGGAAGCATCAATTCTTCTAAACATACAATACTCAACTGGTTCCTTTTTGAATACACCAAATGGCCCGTTCAAGACACATTCCCTACAAAGAAATGTGAGATGCAGTGTCTTGCAAAGACATCTCATCAAAGATCACCGTACTAACAGAAATGCACATCATTTCCAATTTTCCATAAGTGGGAAGTCAAACTGCCAAATCAGTGGAGAAGCCAGAAAAACCAAGATACAGAAACTGGAAAATGACGCAAGGACACAAGACGTTAACAAGTGACAACTTGGTTACAAAAATTAATAAGATGGAGTTGTCTGAAACATGATTGTTGTTTTTATTTGACATGGTTTACCACCATTAGCGGCCTCCTTGCAATGAGGATCGCAGGAACTGATAACTAATGTGTTTGAAATAATCCTAAGGAAATACCATGATAATAACTGCCATGCAAATGACTTGTGAAATAATGGCGAAACAATATGAAACAAATAAAAGCAGACTGAGAATACTGCATTTTCCAATGGGAATTCAATGAGAAAAAAATTCTTAAAATAATTCCCATCTCTTGGAGTTTGAACTACAAGGCCGTCCGAGAACCTAGATGATGCAAGCATGCCAAAGCAGTTTACAAGAGCCAAGTCTATTACAAGTCCTTTTTTTTTATTTTCAGGAAAAAGTACGGCAGTATTAGAAGGCATTCAACTAAATATTTAACTATAGACAAACACATACCACAATACGGATTGTGATAGATACTGCATATATCTGCAAAAATAAAATTATGTTAAACAGAAATTAAAGAAAACGTAAAAAAATTCAATGTTAAAAACCTAAAGCTTAACTTACAGTATAATTTTTCATCCTCTGAAAAATTGCTCGACTGGTTAGGACAGCACTAATTATGACACTTAGACCTGGTTCTGTAAGAACAATATCAGAAGCACTGCAAGCTGCATCAGTTGCATCAGCTACAGCTATTCCAATATCTGCCTTCTTTAAAGCAGGAGCATCATTCACACCATCACCAGTCATTCCACATATGTGTTTTCTTGCTTGCAAACGCTTAACAATCTCATATTTGTGCTCTGGTTGCACAGATAAAAAATTTTAGATGGTGAGGCACAAAGTTTTATTTTGAAGATACAGTAGAATAATAAAATAAAGACAGTCAGAAGAGATAAAAAAAAATTTCTGTAAGAAAAAGAAAGCAATAGAACCTGGAAAAACTCCGGCAAAGCCATCAGCTTTCTCTATCAGTTCATCAATTGGCAGAGCAGTGATTGATTCATCCTTGTCATGACCCAGCAAAGCAGATGAAGGATACATGTTTGTGCCCATGCCCAAACGGCGACCGGTTTCTTTTCCTATTGCCAGTTGATCACCTGGAAAATCAAGCAAAGAATGATTAGGTAAAAAATAAAAATAAGTATCAAAGAGAGAAAATTAGACATCAAAAGTAGTAACTGCTAAGGAACAAAGGCATAAGATGACTCATTAAAAGCATTTGGTTTTGAGATGACGAAGAAAAGGGCAGAAACACCTTATTATCAAAGTTCAAATCCTTTATTTCTTGCCATAAACAATGAGGCAATGTATAATGTACAATTAGAAAGAGACTGACTGACGGTACCTTTTTTACAAATATTACTTGGAAAATAACATTATTTTGATCAACCATTGATAATGGAAATCATCCCATGACTGCCTCCGAGAATCATCTATAGCACTGTAAACAGTAAATATGACTCAATTAAATAAAACCACACCTGTGATCATTTTGACATTGACACCGAGATTGAGTGCCCTTCGAATTGTATCAGCACTATCATGCCTTGGAGGGTCAAACAGAGGCATGACACCAATAAGTGTCCAAGGACCACCAGGACTTTCTTTTCTTCCATCTGGAACCTCCTGCATAAGCACATGGCATTTAGCAATACATGACCATAAAATCAATACAATACATGTACAAGTGATAAATGTCAACCTGGAAAGCAACTGCCAATGATCGAAGGCCACGCTCAGCAAACTTATCAATCACAGCATGGACCCTACGGTCTATGTCAGACTTGTTGTGAGCAAGATTTAGGATCTAGTAGTAGAAGCAAGCAAACGTTACAAATAATTAACAGAAAAATTACTCAAAAGAAACAACAAAGAACATAAAAAATAGTTAACATTGAAATTACTGAACAAAGGAAACACCAACAATAAGTGAAAAATTCATACCTGCTCCGGTGCACCTGTGCTAGCACGATGCATTTTTCCTTCACTATCAATGTATGTTAGGGCTGTCCTTTTGTCAGTTGGGTTGAATGGGAGAAAATGAACCTCTTGAACACCAGCACGTGCCTTTTGGTTTGAAGCAGGGAACAAACAATTAAATGAAACCATCTCTTCACAGTCAAAATACGTAGAGTTGCCTCAAAAACAGATGGCTACCTCTTTTGGGTCTGCAAGCATGCTAACTATTGCAGTGTCTATGGCATCTTGATTTTCAATTCTGGATGCCCTAGCAGCCATTAGAATCACTGTATCCTGGTTCACACCTTTTGCAAAAATCTAAAATGATTTTGAAAAAACCCAAATAACAAAGGGTAAATCATCCATTCAAAAGGGTATCACAACTGCAATTTTTCAAATCTAACCTCAATGAGATTCTTATCAACCGTTAGCTTGTTTAATGTAAGAGTTCCAGTTTTGTCACTGCAAAGCACATCCATGCCAGCCATTTCCTCTATGGCTGTCATTCTTTTCGTGATAGCTCCCTGTGGTGTGATTGGGTATACATCAAATTCTATGAAATTCAAGAAGACACCATTTCTTTACATGATTTCTCTCATATCACAACTAATGACCCTTTTGGACTAGAAACACACAAACTTATTATGAAAGTGATCGAAGCAAGATATCTGGCTGCCATTTTTCTCTCAGGAAACCACTACCAGGATGCGCCAATTTATATATCAATCAAATCTCCTCGCATGCAATTCCCTTTTATGAATGTAAACTAGTTCACAGGCTAGAACCGACTTTGTTAAAACAGAAACTGAATGAAAAGAGTATTTAATATGCAATGAGTCATGCTAAATGTCTTTGCATACTGACCTGCTGAGATAGACGATGAGAACCAATGGCCATTGTTACAGACAATACAGTAGGCATGGCAATGGGAATTCCACCGATGAGCAAAACCAGCAAATTATCAATTCCAGGACGATATGCTCGATGTTGGATAGGATACATAACAATGATTTCTATAATCATTCCCACAGCAATTGAGCAAATGCAGAAATTCCCAATTGCTGTTAGGACCTACAGTGAAGAAACAATCTGAATAGTATAAACTAAAACAAAATGCCTTCTCATCAAATTCGTTCAATAATACTATGACATGGAACCAGAGGATCACCTTTTGAAAGTGTCCAACTTGGTTTGTGGAGTCCACGAGATGAGCAGCTTTGCCAAAGAATGTGTGCACTCCAGTTGCAATGACCAAGGCATCAATTTCACCTTGCTTGCATGTGGAACCAGAATAGACACCATCACCAGGATTTTTTGTCACTGGCAGAGATTCCCCCGTAAGAGAGGACTGCACAAATTAATAGCTCAAGAACAATGTCACAGAAAGAGAACATAACTGCAGAAAGGTGAGCACACTGTAGACTATAGTGATAACCATGACATATACCTGGTCGATTTTCAGTGGATCTCCTTCAAGAAGACGAGCATCTGCAGGAATGATATCTCCAAGTTTGATACTAATAATATCACCAGGAACCAATATGGAAGCTTCACCCTCACTCCAGCGTCCATCCCTGAGGATCTGTGCAGGAAAAAAGAAAGACCGTGACTGGAGAACAAGGTATCGAGTATGTGGAAGACAGCAAGTTTTTTTTAACCAGATGGTTCATATAAGGTCCAAACTTATTTTGTAATTACCCACCGTAAAACTAACCACCCCATTTTAAGTTGATAAGCCTAGCCAAATGTTGTGGAATAGTTATAGAAGTCACACCCATAACGTGTAATGTCCCACCACAAGAATCGGATGTCTATAACTGGCTTTGGTGTCATTCCAAGATGATGACATCCAACTCAAAATTATTTTAAAACTAAAATAACGCTGAATGGAGAAGCCCAGAATCATGTTAAGTTCAAATTCATTAATTAAGCAATGTGAAGACATCGTTCATTTTCCCTACTCTCAGTTTCCAGAAGCACTCTCATTTTCATGATGATATTTACATTTCTCAATTCACTCCTTCTATTATCAAAATCACTATTCTCTTTCCTCTCATCTCAAAATCATTCACTTGAAAATCACTTTTACCCACTCTTGAAGTAAGAGAGTGGGGTTGGTGAATGATCCCTTAAAATCCAATGAAGAAAAATGTTGATAGAAACGTGCAGGCACGGAGAAACAGTTTACCCAGGTTAGAGGTTCTAATGTAGAAAAGAAGGATTACCTTGGCTTTAGGAGCAAGTCTGGCCATGAGCGCAGCAGCAGCATTGCCAGCATTATTCTCCTCTATGAAGCTTATGGTGGAGTTAATGATGAGCAAAGTGATGATCCCAACAAAATCCTGCCAATCCGGAGGCTTCCCCTGATCACGAAAATGATGAAGACGGTTAGACTGAAACAGTAAAATTGGAGGAATCAAAAAGGTGACGAACAAGAAAGCAGAAAGAGAGGTTGATAGGTAGATTAGGGAGGCAGGGCAAGGCAGACCCCTCCGTTGGCGAGTGCAATGGCCATGACAGCGGCAGCTTCCATGACCCAGGAGAGGGGGTTCCACATGAACCCTAGAAACTTCAAGATCTTGCTTTCCTGGCATGCGACGAGAAGTAAGACAACACTCTCAATACTTGCGTGCAACAACAAAATTAAAGCTAGCAAACCCCCCAAAAAGGGCCAAAACCAAACCAAATCGAACCTTCTTCTCCTCAAGTTTGTTGTGGCCGAAGATGCGCAGCCGCTCCTCGGCGGCCGCCGTGGTGAGGCCCTCCCTCGTGCATCTGAGGTTCTGGAACACCTCCTCTATCGGTATGTTCTCCTGCCAGTGCCAGCATTACCTCCGATCAGTCATTCATCATCACCATCCGCACCATCTACATCGCCCTCAGAACATCTACCAAGAAACAACACTCATAATCGGGGGTAAGAAGGGAATACCAAATCCACCGCCTCCCTGACGACGGCGTCCAAGACCTCCGGCTTCTCGTCCATCGCCTCCCTCCCCTCCTCTCTCTTCTTCTCCTTCGATCTCCTACACTGCTCCTGCACTGTCCACGTCTCTCGCTGACTGCCGCCGCCGCCGCCGTCGCCTCGCCGCCCGCTCCGGTCTCCGTCAGTTCAGCCAGCCACTGGCACTGCAGCGGACACCGACCAACCCCGCATTTACTGTTTCGAATACCTTTTAATTTATTTATAGAAATATAGATTATGATATCATACCGATTATTTTATTCTATTCGAGTACATGATTAACATATTTTAGATAAAATAAAATTTAATTTAGAAAGTTATAAACATCGTTAATGATATTTTAGCGTCAGTAAACGCGATTTAAACACCAGACACGTAGGGCAGATGAGCGGATCAGTCGGGAGGTGAGTGCTGAGTCGGCTGGGTGGTGAGCGGTGACAGTTTTGTTTTTTTTGTTCTTTGCTTTTTTATAATGCGGGGAGGTGAGCGGTGACGTTGCAGTTGTTTTGCTTTCAAAAAAGGTAACTCCAATTTTTTTAAAAAAGCTAAAAGCATCGTCCTTTACGAACGCATGACCAATGAAAGTTTGCAAAGGTAACGTTTTTGTTTGCGAAATTAATTTTAATTTTAATATTTTTTAATTTTTAAAGTTTGTTAATACATTTAAAAATAAAGAGAAATAAAATGATAAAAAATTTAGAATAAATGAAAAATAAAAATGACGGGGAAAATGAACATATAAAAACTTAATATAAAAAATTTAATAGAAAAATTTAATATTAAAACTTTTTAAATTTTAAAATAATAAAATTTATTAAAAATTTAATTTTTATAAAAATATATAAAAAAACATTTATTAATCTCATCAATATGAAAAAATAATTTATTATATTTTTATTTTAATAAGATTTAATAACAATAATAATAATTTTCTTATTATTTTTATTTTACTTTTTTTTCTTATTCTTATCGTCTTTGTCACTAAAAATTCTATCCTAACGACAAGCAGCGACATGAGTGCAACGACGCTTGAAAGAGGCAAGGTAGCGATGGCGGTCACATATGCAACATGTATGGATATTTAGGGAGGTGAGACCAAAGGAAGAATGAACGGCAAAACTCGTGCAAAGAGTATACGTAGTCAAGGACAAAGTAGACGCACTGTGACAACAACATTGTTGAAGAAGACAAAAACGACGACTGGAAAGACAGTCACCCATCTCACCTACTAATAGAAGCTCATCATAAAGATTCACCGATAAAGTTGTTACTTGTAGAAGCTTGCCGATGTTTCATTTACATCATCAATCAAAGACTTTTTCTCAAAGATTTGCAAGGAATGAGGAAGTTCAGTAAGAAAATAAGAAATATTTTGATAGGTCTGAAAATCATGGAAAATTTATTTCCCATGATTTTTTTAATACACAAATAACCCTTAAACATTGGTCAATGGAAATTGACATTCCCATAAATTACTTTCTCAAAAATTTCAAATGTACGACACTCAATTAAAGTTAAAAAAAGTTTCCCATAAATGATGTCAAAATAACCATATATATAAGCCAATGAAATAACAGACATTGGTGTTGAATATGTAATTTTAAGGGATAGAACATATGTTGGCATATACAGTATAATTTATTATACAATTTTAACATCATTTGTAAAATTAACTTTAATTTTAGTTTTTGAAGTTAGAATATCTTGTTATTAGACGAATAAAAATTTATATTTTTTTAAATTATTATTTTAAGATAAATTGAGAAGTTTTAATTTTAAAATCATAAATTTAATAAAAAATCCCTAAACTAAAATTTCCGTTGCTTCCGCACTTTTTTTTAATGTTGCAATATCTTTATTTATATTTGAAGAAAGGAATAAATGCCAATTATTCAGTATTGATACGTTTGCGTTCACAACAAAATAACGGCCGTTTCGATGGTGTATACAAATTTATTTCTACTCGTATTGAGCCATGTCGTCGATTTTTTGTCTTTTACATCAGTAAATTAATTTTTTTGTAAAATTAAAATATCGCTACGTATTTTGAATTCTATCTTTGTTTTTGGTATTTTGAATCTGTGATTAAAGAGATGGTAGAAGATTTTATTATCATCTAAGCATATGATCGTCTCGTGCATAAGTAAATTAGTTAGCTATGAGTAATTAAGAATCAAAGTTTTTACGTTTATGATTTCGTCGGTTTCTATTTTATTTACCGTAGAAACAACTTTAAAAATTACGTAGAATTAAAATTTAAAATAGTGAAATAAATTAAATTAAATTTAACAATAAATCATACAATAAAAAATTATGCATAGATATTTATGTAATAATAATAATACGTTTATTTATTTTTAATTTCTTTCAATTTTTAAAATTACTTTCAACGTCATTATTATTATACGAATTCAAACATATAAATTTTTATCACTCAAATTACTATACAATTTTAACTTTATTTGAAACTAATTCCATCTAAGTTATAAAAAAAAAACTATCATAACACCCAAAATGTTCTCCTTAGAAGTGGAAATAAATTAGACCTATTATAATACCTAGGAGAGTTTATATCTTTAAAAACTAATAAATAATTTTTTTAAATATTTTTATTTTATTTTTCGTACTAGCAATACAAACTGCATGAGTTGGGCTAATCACAGATTCATCAGAGTCACCTCTCCCGTGTTTTGATACGGCCGGCAAAAGAACCTGTCGTCACAGATCGTTCTCAGATGGCGGCTTGCAGGGGGTGGAAGGCAAGCCGAGACCCAGCCGGAGGTCAAGGCTCTTAGAGCTGCTCTGCTGGCCCGGGAAGGACACGGGAGAAGGGTGGGAGCTGGGAGCCACGGCGCCGCTCTCCACCGCGCCGACGTGCCGTCGCACCACCACCCGGGGGGCCGCCGGGAAAGCCGTCGTCGGAAGTGAAGCGACGAAGGGGCCACCGTGAAGGCCGTCGGAGGGGGAGTGGGGGTGTGGCACGCATCGGGAAGGGGCGCTGTGGAACCATGGGGCGTGACGGCAGAGGTGTAACTTGTCGGAAGAGACGTGGCTTCCGACGAGAGGCCGGAAGTAGCAGCCCGTACCGGCGGCCTTCCTGGCTTGGAGTTCCAGCCGCTTCTTCTTCATCCTCTCCTTCTTGTGGGCGTTCTGGTGTCCGCCCAGTGCCTGAGAGTTGGGGAACTCCTTGAGGCAGAACCGGCAGATGTACCTCCGATCGTCGACGACGGGCTTGCGTGGTTTCTCGTCCTGGCTCGAGATGGAACTCAAGGACCTCTTGGCGTCAGAGTGGCCTGCAACACCCTCTTCTTCTTCTTCTTCTTCTTCTTCTTCTTCCTCTTCTTCCTCCTCTTCTTCTTCTTCTTCTGCTTCTGCTTCTCCACCACCACCACCACCACCACAAGCTTCCTTCAAGTCGAAACTAAATCCAAATAAACGGATCTTCTTCTCCTCCTCGACATAAGAGCGTTCGTTCTTCCCCATCTCCGACAACATGGTAACCCCACATTGCTCTGCATCTTCTTCCATTTTTGACCAGGAGATCCAAGACGATCTGGTGGAGAAGGGAGTACAGCTCATGAGCTACAGACGATCTGGTGCACTCCATTTATAATAACCAAGAGAAGACCCAAAAGCATATCTTTGGTAGTCAAATAAAAGCTGAAGCTAGAAAGGCATTGAGACCCAAACATCTTTCTCTTCTTGAACCCCACCACTTGTAGTTATGGTAGTGGTCACAATGAAATAGAATAAACAATGCAACCATATCACCCTATAATTGTATCCTTCAAGATACCGTCTCCTTGTGGAAGATTGCTGAAAGTCAAAAGAAGGGATACAACTCGTTTGATAATCAACTTTAAAGTTTCAATTCCAATTTTATATAAACTTTTATATATTATTATCATTGTATAAATTCTTATACATAAATTATCATCTCACAATTTACTATATAATTTTAACATCATTTATAAAATTACTTTTAACACCTTTTAAAATTAAAGCTGAAACTGAAGTTAAATTATCAAAGGATTGGAAAGTCAAAAGTTTGCACTTTCAGCAAATCTCCTTTTTTTTTTATACAGATATGATAAACGCATACCAGGATTTTGCCAGAAGGGGCTGTGGCCTGATCTATGTTATGCTATAACTTTGCTTTGATGACCAGCCAGCAAGTTGTAGTTGTTCTCTCTCTTTTCCTGGAAAGGATGAAGATGCACAGCAATGCATCATGGTTAATTACTAAAATTTTATTTGACAAAGCTAAAAGGTTAAGTGAACCTAAAACTTATGTCTTTTTAGGTTGAGACAATTAAAGGAAAAAAATTTTCTTTTTATTTCCTTCTCTAAAGACAGTGAAAATCTTTACTTTTATTACTAAAAACATATACTCCACATAATAAAATCTCCTACAACCCTTAATTCTCAAATGAAACCTAACATTCAAATGGGAAAAGAAGAAATAAAAAGAAATATCGTCGTGATCAAACACATGCATAATTAACAACAGCAAAAGTTATTTTGAACATAAAAAGGAAGGATTTAGAAAAACATGTACAGTTAACAATTTTCAGAAAGTATAATTAGCAAGAAATTTATACTGAAAAAAGCTTTCCCGTTTCATGCTGAAAAAAGTAAGTGGAACACTTGGAACAGGGCAACAACTACGCAGAATCATGAAAAAAGCATAGGGTCATCATTCAAAATGCCCATTTGTTTTCTTCTAGTGTGCAATAACCAAACCTTAAGTTAACATTTGAATATTCTTCTCCTTGTATGGGTGACCAACTCCTACTAACCTTAGAAACTTTGAATACATTCCTTCAAAGGAATATATACATGAGTATAATACAAAAATACTTCAAGAAAATTTCCACGAAAGCTTATATATAAACATGCAAGAATGTGTTATGAAACTCAAATCAAGGATGCTTATCATCTTGATCAAGACTTGTTGGGACGAATAGTCTCACATTGGAAATAATATTGATGTCGATATTGCTTATAACACAACGGAGAACCTTCCAACTACTTAGTTATCCTAAAACCATGCATGCAGGAGAATGTTTGGACAAATAGTCTCGCATCGAAAATAGTATCAATATTGATCTTATTTATAATATAATAGAGAACTCTCCAACTATTTAACTAGTTTTTATTGAAATATAGAACATTTTTACTAGACTAAAAGCATATGATTGTTCTTTGCAACTGCAAAATGTCTTCATGACAGTTAGTCTACTAAATCAAAGAATTCTATATTTTGCTCATCAATCACACATTAATGGAAGGTTTGTATCTTTAAAAAATATGAAAAATAATAAAAAATTTGACTTATTATTTTTCATTATTTTCCATCATTTCTCGTACTTTTCAAAGACACAAAACCCCCTCCTAAAATTCACAATTTGATTTTCATAATAATAATATCTTCAAACTTAAAATTCGTAATTAATTAACATTCAAAAAAATATCAATAACTTCAACTCTTAGCACGAATACTTCAAATTCAAAATTTTAATTTTGAATCTAAAATTAAATTCAAACATCTACATCCCAACAGTCATTTCAATCATTCACAATATTTTCATCAATCAAAACTATATTATACTATGAATTTTAACATTCCAATTTCGAATTCCGAAATTCATACTTAAGATTTCAACAAATCTTTTGAATATAATCTCTATAATAATGTTTTAAAAATGTTGACATGCAGACACATTTCAAAAACAAGTTTCAATCATCTCTCTGATACTTATATTTTAACTAGCTAGGGGTACATTTGGGAAACAAGAACCAAGCTACATTTCAATTCCAATAATTGTGAAAATTTGAAATTGAAAGTAATTTCTCAAATAGTGTTAGAGCATAGTAAAATATGAGGTAAAAATTTGTATTTAAAAATTTATGCAGTAATAATAACATATAGAAATTTATGAAAAACTAAAATATAACTCAACTCCTGTTTCCCAAGCATATCCTAAAAGGGTGTTTGTACACTAGGAAATGGTGGGAAAGGAAATCATGGAAAAATCATTTCTCATTGATCGAATTTTAAATGGTATTTGTACTAATAAGAAATGATGAAAAATTTATTTCTCATAATTTCCTAACATATAGAAATAAAGCATGATTTCCTAACATCATCCACTTTGGATGCCTCTTGATGTAAATACATGGAAAATTGACTATTCAACTTGTGTAGAAATAATCAACATTGTAACTTTTAATGCTTCTTTTTACACAAATCTTTGAAGTCACATCTTTTAAATAATTTCCTATAAATCTTGTCATTTCTATTTTCCATCAATTATTGAATTTCCATCATTTCTTTTTCTATCATTTTTACTTGTAGAAACAGACCCTAAGTATGCTAGACAAGAAAGACTATATATAAAAGAGAAGACCTTTAAAAAGTTAGCCAAAAAGGAACCAATGGCCATAATTAAATCCACCAAGGAATATCAGAAGTGGCAGATGATGCCACAAGTGAAAAATTGCATATAAAATTGCATTCATATCTGACCATATCTTTTGAAAGGGAAAAGAAATTAACCATATCAACAGCACAATGAAGCCATCTACCTCCACCATTATACGAAAAGACAACGGTGATGGAAACTTGCTTTGCTTGATCCCGGCTCTATTAACTTTCAAAGCTTTCTTTAACAACATAATCTAGTGCATCATGGGAATCGCACGTCCATCAAAGAAGGTCATGAACTCCAACTATGAATTTAAATTATTTCCTTCACGCACTGTACTGCTTTAACCACCCCACATCCCACCAGTAAATAGGCAGTTTTTATGATGAAGAGTATCTCAACAAAGCAAAGCATGTCAGCACGCATTTGCTAGCATATCATATTGATCATTATGTTCAATTAGGTGATGACACGCTGCCACTAGAAAAGCATAATCAGTGGTGGGGAACGTTTGGGAATGGAGAACTTCAACTCCTTACAAACTCTTATATGTCATTATTACTATACAAACTCTCATACACAAACTCTTACCTCATAATTTACCATATAGTTTTAACATCATTTGTAAAATTACTTTTAATTTTAATTTTTTACAATTGTTGAAATTAAAACATCTCGTTACCAAATACACCCTTAATTCCTTCATCAATCAATGGAGTAATAGATTGGGATTACAGTGGTCTCAATAACTAGGGGTAGTGCACACCAGCCAGGTATACAACTAAAGGTTACGATGCTTTTTCAGCTCAAGAAATGGCTAATGACTTGAAAGATAATGAGAATACAAAGAAAAAAGAGAGCATAAGAATAAGTGCTACCTTTATTTGCCCTTTCTGGACAACTCTCTTAGAAAGAGCGGTGTTGAAATTGAAAAGAGATTCCAGTATAGTGGCAGCAACTAATGCATTTGCTGGACACTTCAATGGAACCTTGTAAGATGGTAGGGAGCATTGGGGGCTCCATGTGGCCGATTGCCTCCTTTCTTGTTGCAGAGTTGACAGCAAAAGCACACACAATTAATATTTATATCATTTGTGACTCCTTTTCTAACAGATAAAATTTCCATGTGTAAAGATAAGACAATTCAGGTTGAATTACAATTCATGTGGGATCCTTCTGTTCAGATAAGGATGTACCTTTTGCTTTGACAGGAACCCAATTGTCCACCTGTGTGTGATCTGAAGCACCTACAAAACAGTAACAGCAGACTTACATATGTGATCCAAAGCTTTCTATGGTAAAGATATTATTCAGAGATAGCTTTGCATTTAGATCCACTCACGTGTCCACAGGAAAATCGTCTTGATGGAGATTGAATATCAAGACACAAGCCATAAATAGGTGTAGCAATATCCAACATTATTGGTAAATAAAATTTGGCAGAAATAAAGTTAATAAATTTTTCATGAAAGAATTACAATTTTCGAATGAATACACAGATAAAGAGTGTGGATGGAATAGACTCGAATATAACCACCTGGCTCATGTTTGCTAGTGCAACAAAAGTAAAAGAACATCAAATAATACATATCAACTAAAAAAAAATTTGAAATGCATGACTCAGACAAATTTGGGGAAAAAAATGGAAATCCAGATCCAGTCTTGAAATTTCTTCTGCCAAAATCCACTGATATATACTTTTCCAAAATGGGTATACAGTGCTTACTTGATGGAATGTAGGGATTTTAACAAGGAAAAAAATGAGACAATATTGCAATTAAAAGGGATGTTTTCCTTCTGCATGTTAGTAGTATTTTTATTTGTTACATGAATGAAGAGAAAATGCATAACATATGCAGCTGACTCAGAACCCCCCATGTGATAGTATGATGTGTGCTTACAATAAATCAAAGCTGAAATTAGTGTAACCCATGATATTCTACCTAATGGAATGCATACATCGAAACTCAAAATGTGAGAAGGTTATGAAGCATATATAAGTATTAAACAAGGCTTCACGTTACTGTAATATTAAAGAATGAATTTATTATGCCAAATTGTTATTGGGGCAATTCTTATCTATACATGTTTAGTGCCCCTTATTTTAAAATTACTAATGTGCATGGGAGGGAGAGAGATAAATAGGGATTGTTATCACTCATGAAAGTGAATCCTTTTTGGCTAATGTTAATGTTTTTGCTTGGGTTTGCATCTTTGAAAATGGTGGAAAATGATGATAAATGGTAAAAATTTTGACTTATTATTTTTCGTCATTTTCCACCATTTCTTATACTTCCAAAGACAACCCCCACCAACTGCATTGCGTGCTGTTAGTTAAGGTAAATAGAGGTTGCATATAAATATAGTGAATGAAGTAAGATGCAAAACTTCCAGTGCATAGCCATCAGTCTAGCTCCTCAACCAATGATTCATATAAAGATCGATCCATTTCTTACATCATTGACTCCAACATTTCTGACATCATTAATTTCACCATCCATTTATATCCAGTTAGAACATCAAAGAGGATGCACAGCTTGCAACCAACACAACAAAACAAAAAAGTCCATTTGTGTGTAATAGTTGGAAAAAGGGAATGATGATTGTCCTTGGTTGTGAATCCCAACGTCTCTATGCAATTTAACCCAAAAAAGAGAATAAGATCAGGATAATATCTGACAGTATACAGTTAATACAAAAGGGTGGTAAATAGGGAGATCACTTTTCCCCATAATATGCAAGAAAGAGAGAGAGGGAGGGGAGAGAAAAGAGAGAGGAAGACAAATTAAGGAAAAAAGAGAAGATGAGGAAGGATAGGTGAACAATACTAAGGTATGTAATTTATTTAGTAGAATAATTATGTAGTTGAGTAATAAATGGATTTATTCATACCTAAATAGGTAGATAATAACTACAATAATTTAGGAAGTGTTTGTGCCTGTAAAATTGGTGGAAAAGAAAATGATGAGGAATGAATTTCATTCAAATTTAGGTATTTGTCCATGGGGAAATGTTAGAAAACAAATTGGCTCAATTTTTGAAGTTTAAACAATGGAATGGGCAAAATTTCCCGTCACCATGACTCCACTCCTACGAAATTGCCAACATCTCTCGCCCCCTTACTTGCGAAATTTCCCTTATCATCAAACCTCTCTTAATGCCACCACTTCTACAAATCCTACCATCATTACTAGACCAAGGGAGGCACTCACTATTTATAACATCCTAGCCGACAACATCATCCGCAGGGATTTCATGTTAGAAAAAATAATCTCACATTAGAAAATATAAGTGAAATCAAGATCCTTATATTACCTGTTAGTCTTTTCCTACTAGCTAACAAATTTTAATGAGATGAAGTCCACACTTCAAGCAGTCCACATCCACCAGTACAGACACCAACACCCCCACCACCTCTATTGTCAAAGGTTGCATTTGTTTCAACTTCAATTAGGAGCAGCTTTAAGCTAAAGCAGTACTGTAACTATGTCTTAGATGAGTGATTTTCATAAAAAATAATTGAAGTTCAAAAGTGATGTTTATTTGCTGAAATAGTATTATCTATAAAATTTCAAATTTACTCATTTAATTTTTTTATAATGTAATTAATATTTGACTTTCGTAAAAAATAATTAACCCTTTATTGTTCATAATCTCTACACGTTTGATGACAAATGGGAGCCACCCACCCTCTACCGTTCATAAAACAAACCCTATGCAAAACTCTCGTTGTCTCCCTCTTTCTCTTCCTCTCCTTCTTTCTTCGGGTTTGACCACCCCCTTTCTTCTCCTCCATTTTTCTTGATAAAAGAGGTCTCCATTGATGGCTAATTGTGCAACCAAGCAAGACAGCGATTGTACAATTGGACAACCTACATGATGTGTTAAAGAAAGGTCCAAGAAGAAGAAGGAAAAAAGAAAGAATAGGAAAACAAGAAAAAAAAAGTTGAAAAAAAATATGAAGAAAGAAAAGAAAAATAGGGAAAAGAAGAAGGAAAATAGATAAGAAAAATAAGAAGAAAAAGAGAGAAACAAAAGGCATAAAAAGCAAAAAAGAAGAAAAGAAAGAAAAATAAAATAAAAGGAAAAGAAAAATAAAAATGGAAAAAACAAGAAAAGTAAAAAGGGAAAATAAATGAGAAGGAAAATTAAATAAATAAAAATAAAAAGGCCAGTATCCTGTTACTTCACCTAAAATTTCTTTTTTTCTAACCTTTCTAACTTTCTATGATGCATACAAACACCTTTTTTTATTTTCAATTTCCTTTTAGACTTTTTGAATTTTCCTTTCCAAGCTTTCTCATACACAAATACCTCAAAAGAAAAGTATTTTTCCATCATTTTTATTTTTCATAAATTTCAAACATACTTATCATTTCCACAAACTCTTAGAATTAGATTAAAGAAATTAGGAAAAATTATCAAAATTATAAATTTGGTGATGATTTTGTAATTAAGTTATTTCAATAATAGGAGAATTAGGCTTACAATTGACTTTCTTATAAAAAAAGTGGTGTGATGTTTGCACTTCTATTTTTAAACTTAAAATAAGAGGAAATAAGCAGAGAAACCACTTGAATAAGCATATCAAGTAATTTCAATTATTCATTGGAATTATATATTAACTAATTTTAGTATTATATGTATTTTTTCAGAATAATCTTGTAATGAAAATTAAATTCGATTTTGAATTCTTGAAATGTAGATTTATTTGATTCCTTATACCATGCAATCAATTTCATGTATTTTATGTGAATATTAAGATTAATAAGGATTTCCAAGTGATAGTTATAATTACTGTCTTTGTTCTTATAAGAATTTTATACCTACGAAATATGATATTTATCATTAGCTTATTTGATATAACACTTTAATTCATTGAGTGGATACTTTTATTGAAAAAAGTGATTTAGAAAATGTTATGTTATGGAAAATGAAAAGAGATTTGACATAATTGATTTGAAATGAAAAGTTTGGCAAGCTATAATATAAATATTCATCTAATTTTTAATTTATTAAATTATATGTTATGACCCACTCTTTTTAATCTTAATTATAGCTCTACCACTGAGACAGACATTCAACAAGCCCAGCAAGAACACTCGTACACAAAAGAACAGATATTTGCAAACACAAACACAAGTAATCACATACGACAATAGATACTACTTGTGACATTGGAAGGGGAAAAGAAGCATAAGGAGTAAACAAGGGCAATAGAGAAGAGGGTTGCCAACAATTAGGGTTTCCCTTCTCCCCCTTCATTTTTTCCTTTCCTGTCTCCCTTCTTTTCTCAAACCTTGGCCTTTATAACCCATGTAAAGATATCAGCCTCATGGTAGACTAAATAGCTATAGATACCTAATGTCAAATCAAGATCAACTATGATAGAGCCTTTAGCCTCAAGATGTTGAAGATGAGGGCCAACCTACCATTCTATCTTTTCTACTATGTGCCCTCCTGGACTATATTGTTGAAAATACCAAAGAGTTGTGACAGTTATTAATGTTTAAAAGATCAAATAGGAACCTGTTATTACAAAAAAAGGAAGAAGCATAAGCAATAGAAACTATGAAGGTTCTACTAAAAAATAGATATCTGGAAAGATAAATTTGAGGATTTGATTAGACAATCAACAATTTTCCCAGAAAAACGTGGATTTACCATTGAAAATAAGAAAGGGGCAAAAATCAGAAAAAGCAATATAGAGGTCAAAAATAAATTTCCAGAAAAGAGGTCTGGTAAAAGATTTATTCATCAAAGGTCATAAACCTCTATTACCAAGGAATTTAGCATGTATAATCCCACACCAAAGAGGTTTAGGGTTATCATGTAAAAATTTTCACACCATCTTTCCTCTAAGGACAGAAGCACAAGAAGTTCAAAATACCTAACCTGCTAAACATTCTGAGTCTACAAATTTTATCCCAAACAACAAGGTGGAACTTAGAATTTCTAGGTTGAAAATGACCCCACAAGAACATTTTCCTGATTTTATCAATAATTTACTCGACTTTAACAGGCAAGTGGAGTGCAGAAAGAAGATGGTAGTGGTGGTAAGAACAAAGTTAAGAAAAGTTAAACTAACTCCCAATGATAGGAATTTTCCTTTCCAACCATCTAATTTGGTTAAGAGCTTATCGATGTCATGTAACCAGTCTCCTAGATTAGCTTTTTTAAAATGAAAGGGCAATCCCAGATATTGGATAGGAAGCTTCTCCTAACAACTCAAAAGATTGCAATAAATAAGGAGATCATCATTCTAGAGATTTTAAGCCAGTGATTCAGGATCTATCTTTTCTACTATGTGTCTTCTTGTACTATTGTCAAAAATACGAGATTAATATCCTTTTGGAGACCATTGAGGAAGGATCAGAAAAAAGAGGGCCCTTTAAAGGACAGTGGAACACCAGAAACACAGTTCCAACCATTGAAAGTTGGGCTGCCACTGTCTTTGACAACAGATGCTACTTGCAACATTGGAAGGAGAAAAGAAGCATAAGAAGAGAACTAAATAATGGATAATGGAGATGAGGTTGGCCAACAAATAGAGTTTTCCTTCTCTACTTTTTTTTTCTTTTTTTCTTTTCTTTTCTCCCTTTTTTCCCTCAAAACTTGGTTATTATGCCCCATGTAAATAGAGATAAGAAAAGATTGTATAGCATGAACCAAGACAGATTTGATTTGTTGCTTTGGAAAAGGTATATCTTCTATAGATTTCACACTAACCTAATTGCAAATCATATGTTACTCTAGCCACGTATATTTACATACCAGGAAAAAACACAAAAACATCTGCAAGTGTACACACAAATCTGAACTTAGGTTACTTGGAAGTTGGACTGTACACTTAAAAAAACAATTCACAATGTTTTACTTTGGAAAGGATGGCATTCCAAACAGCAGCCTAAAGTCTCTGCAAAACCCAAGCTTTTCTGAAATAGAAGGATACCTCCAAATTACGTTTCAATGATTTCCATATCATCACATCACTAACAACTTTCACCCTTCAAAAAAAAAATTACTTACAACTTTCATAATGTAAAAGATCCCAATTCCCAAAATACAAAACTTAGTTCTAAATTACTTGTTGTTCACTCATAAAGGCGTCCTGTTAAAGGATCAAGCAAGCAATCTCTTGTCAAGACTTTGGTTTCATCCATGCTTCTAATTATTCGGAATAACTCTCTCGGAATCTCAATTTGCTATTAGAAGAGGCAAGGAGTGAACGGGTGCAAAGGGTGGGTGTCTAATGCCTTCTCAAAATGTAACTGATTACTTGTCTCTATTATTTGGAAGGAAAGAGAATTAATGTTGATAATCAGATATCTACTTCACGTTTAACATGTTGTTTGTTAAAACTAACATGAAGCCCCTCCTAGCCTTCTAAAAGTCACTTCCTGCACAAAGATGGTCTCCCCCAAAGGTGTTATTCAGAACCAAAGGTTGTATCACAAAAAATTTTCTTGCATTTTGATTGAGAATGTAGTACATTCTGCCTGATTCTTCTTCTATTTTCTTATGATTCAGAAAAAGAAAAACTCAAATCACTGCAAACAAACTAAACATTGATGAGGTCATAATCATTCCCTCTCTGTCTCTGTCTCTCAAGAAATCTTTGGTAGTACCACACTAGCACACCACGGATGTACAACTAATACTCTAAGTGTTGGTAGACTTTCAATATTTCTCGTCACTACAAACTTAAAAAGTTTGAAGTGAAAAATGTTATGTGACTTTTCCATTTCTCCATCCTTCCAATTTTGAACGAATGAAGTTCAAATAATTAACATTAAAAAAAAGGAGTTCAACATTAATATCACGGTGATATCCTAAAGATCGAAAGGTCTTTCACTAAAATGTATGATTAATATCATGATTTGAAACTTCACTGATAAAGTAGAATTATGTTAACATAATAATTTTCAAAAAAAATTAATATCACGGCGTTCCAAACCTCGGTGGCAAGACAGTAGCACACTTCACCATCCCACCCGCTTACATGGACCAGTAGTGCGCTGGGACAGAAGCATGCTCCGAGACCGTAAACCACTGCTTCGTCCTCACCCTTCCCTTTGCCGTCATCGACATCGGTGGCCCGCTAGTCCGCGGCTGTCGTCCACTTCTTCTTCTTGTGAAAGTCGGCGGAGAAACACCGGACGGAGAGGAGGGTATCCCGGACCGATCTGCAATGGTCAGGGATGTGTTCGGCAAATCCCGCTAGTCCGCGGCAGAGCACGAAATGGGCATGAACAGTTTTTAAAAAAAAATCTTAAAATCACTTATTATATAAATTTTTATTATTTTAATTACTATAAAAATTTTAAATTACCTAAAACCAACGTGAGATTCAGATTGTATTTAATTTTGGTAAAAATTTTACTGTATAAAATTAATAATATATAATATTTTTAGAAAATAAAAAGTATAAATAATAATTGTAATAGTTTTTCACTGTAACTTAAGACGGATTTGTATTTTTTGAAAATCAATGAAAAAAAAAATTATTATTAAAATTTTATAAAATATTTAAAAATATAAGAAAATTTATTTTTAATTTTAAGAAATTTAAAAATATTTTAGATTTTTAACATTTTAATAATAATAAAATTTAAATTTTTCTTTTCACTATTTTTTACGAGACACAAACCTTCTGGTAAAATAACTTATTTTTAATAATTTTTATTAATTTTATTAATTTATTTCTCTGCCATCAAAATAATTTTTATACAATTTTACATTTTTTCCTATTTCACATGTCACTCTACCCACCATTGTCAAATGTTGCCCCAGCTACTTTTCACGATTTTTCAAATTCATACCTCTTTGGATTTTTTTTAAAACCAAAAAAGTTGTAAAATTATCATTGATAACGAGGGGTAAGATATTTTATAAATTTTTACAAATGAATCTTCGCTTTAAAAAATTTATTCATATTTTTTATAAATTTACAACTGTCTTTTTAACTGTGGTATTCGTAAAAAAATAAATTTATCATTATATTTTATTTGGATGGTTGAGATTTTTAATTTATCTGTTTTGAAAATTATCCTGATATTTTTTTTTTTAGTTTTTCTTCCTAAAATGAAGTTTTTCGTGTGGTTGATAGAAAATGAGGGAAATTTTAGTTATGTGAGTGCATAAATATGCGATGATAAGTTCAGGTAGATGATGTAAAAAATAATTTAATTAATAAGGCGATGCAAAACTCTACGTTACGTCACAGTAGTCATGTCACGTGATTTTGATTTTTATGATTCAAATTTAAAAGATACCAACTAAATGCTACGTAACGGTCTAATGAAGTTGCATAATCTTATAAAAAAGTTTCATAATCTTATTTTTTATTAGAATAATAATAATAATAATAATAATAATATGTATTCCTTGACTAATTTTAAAACCAGTAAATGATATAATTCATCTTTTCTCATGTTATACCAAAGGGGAAAAATTTAAGGTTTAATTTAAAAAAAAATATTAGTAATATCTAAAAGATTTAAATGATAAAAATAGAATCTAAATAAAAGTTAGGTTTCATTTATTTTTATTTTAGTTAATTTTAAAAATAAAATAAAATTAAAATAAATACAACTCTTTTCGATGTATATTAAGATTTCATTTGGAGTTTATTCTAAATTTTTTAAAAAATCACTACATTAATTATTACGTAAATTTAAATTAAATTTCAACTTTACTTTTATTTTTTCTAACTCTAATTTTAACTTCAATTTTACACAAACTTATAAATATTATTATCATTACATAAAATATTATATATAAATTTTTATATCATAATTTACTATATAACTCTAACATGATTTGTAAAATGATTTTCAACTTCGATTTTTCATAATTATTAAAATTAAAATTAAATAGATCGTTCACCAATCCAATCCGATACTTTAGGTGGGTAAAAAAGTAATTTTCAAGTAAATAATTTTAAATTAAGAAGAAGAAAATAAATAATTTTGATAATAAAAAAATAAATTAAAAATATAAATATTATTAAAGTAAACGATATTTTAATTAATAAGATTAAAAATATTTTTAAAAATAAAAAATAAAAAGAAGTGAACGATATTAAAGTAAAAACAAGATAATCAAACGAAAACTCAGCCATTTACCTTAAGACAGTGATGTCGTATATTTTGTGGTAAAATAATAATAATATAATAATGCAAGGCTCGGTCATTACTCCGACGCAGCTGTGATCGCACACCATGGGGTTGACCTGGGCAGACGCGTAGACTTGAAGGTCGGCCGGCTCCTGCGCCATTGCTGCCTCCTCTTTCTTCTTCTTCTTCTTCTTGCCTCTTCTGCTCTTCCCCTTGAGGGCTTCAGCCCAAGACGTCGTACACAGAAACAAACGCTGGTGGTTGTCGTCATCTGTCGGTGACGACCTCCTCGCTACCTTCGTACACGTACCCACCTGTGTTGTTCTTTCCGAGCTCTAATATATATACCACTATTCTTGCGTCTTGTTGTGCTTCTTCCTCGGGGCTTGGAAGAAGAGGGGGAGGGGGGAAATGGGTAGTGGTGGGAAGACGAGGTGGAAACATGGGATCTTCTCCAAACATCGAAAGGAGAACCACCATGACAAGAAGCAGCAGCAGCAGCAACTACCGCAGGAGTTCCTGTGTCCGATCTCTGGCCATCTGATGGCTGACCCGGTCATCCTTAACACAGGCCAGACCTTCGAGAGGTGCTGTATCCAGGCCTGCTTGGACCTCGGTGTCGACCCACCTACTGCTTCTCTTGATTCTCTGCCTTCTCCCACCACCTCGATGGTTTTGGTACCCAATCTCGCCCTCCGCTCGGCCATCCTCGCCTGGTGCGACTCCCACGGCGTCGACCATCCTCGACAGATCTCTCCCCAGTCCGCAATTTCCCTCGTCGGCTCCCTCGCTTCCTCTCCCATGACCTCCGTCGATGGTGTGCGGAACCCACCACTCCAAAGGGGAGCAGAGGAGGACGGGGAAGCAGAAGAAGAAGAAGCAGGGGAAAAAGAGGACACCTTTGATTCCTTCGATCCCACCACTCCTCCTACCCTTCCTCGATTCAACTGCCACACCAAATCCTCTCCCACCACTCCGCAACATTTCTCGACTTCCACCTCTTCGTCTTCGTCGTCTTCCTCCGACGAGTTCGGGATTAACAAGAAACTCCCCTGTTCGCCACTGGAGGAGCAGATTCTGGAAAATCTGAAGTCTTCCGAGGTTACGGAGCAGGAAAAGGGCCTCCTTTTTCTGAGGACGACGACGAGGGAGAACGAGGAGGAACGAGCCCTCCTCTGTACGCCGGCCGTCCTCTCCGCCCTCCGCCCTTTCCTTATATCCCGTCTGCCCATGCTCCAGTCGAACGCCGTTGCCTCCGTCGTCAATCTCTCCCTCGATCCCGCCAACAAATTGCCCATCATTCGGTCGGGCGCCGTTCCAGCCCTTGTCTCTGCCCTCAAGTCCATCGTTCCGGAGATCCGGTCGCACGCCGCGGCCGCCGTGTTCAGCCTTGCTATTGAGGAGTCCAGTAAGACGGCCATGGGAGCTCTCGGCGCTCTTCCGCCTCTGCTGGGTATGATTACCAAGTCAGATGTGCGGGAGGATTTTGGGACTCGCCGTGACGCTGTGCTTGCACTCTACCACCTGTCGACAACCTGTTCGACGAATCGCTCAAAGCTCGCCAGAATGGGAACCGCGAAGATTCTCGTGGGTATCGTGGGTTCCGACCAAAAATTGGGGAAACTTGGCGGTGTGATACTGATGTTGGTCGGAAACTTAAGTGGGAGTTCGGAAGGTAGAGCAGCATTGATGGACGCCGGGGCAATTGAGGTGGTGGTGGGGATGATCAGGAAGATCAACACCTCTGCTCACGATCGTGGTGGCAATAGCCATCGCCAAGCACCGGCAACGAGGGAGCGAATCGAGCAGTGTGTGACAGTATTGTATGGGCTGAGCAAAGGGAGCCTGAGGTTCCGCGGCCTTGCAAAATCTGCAGGAGCCGAGAAAGTACTAACGGACCTCGTCGGAGAGGAGGATGTAGCCGTTGGAGATGAAGGCAGTAAGGGAGGTGAGGTATCGAAAGTGAAGGAGATGGCAGGGAAAATGTTGAAGGCAATGGGTGAGGAAACGCATGCAGCAAGCACCATTTCCGATCCAACAGTGTCTTCCAGGCGCAGCTGGAGGAGCCAGCTTGGGCAGTGCTCTAGCACTGGAAGGATGGTTAGGGAAGCAAATGCAGGCGGTAAATCGTTTGATTGCAATGACCAAAACATCAATGGCGACATTGATGTTAGAAGTGCTGTCTCATATCCAGCAATGGCTTCTGAAAGGCACCATCGAGGGGGCCATCTTGTGCAAGGCGCCGGTTTGAATTCCAGTGAGTTTTAGTTTCAGAGTTTGCTGCTGAAGTAAGGTCATCGTTTCCTTCACGAACCAACAAGTTCTCTCATGTCCTTCATTCTGGTCTCTCTACCAATTAGTTCTGCTTTCTTTCCTTCAAATCGTATGCTTGCAGGTTTGAATTTTTTTCCCTTCCACAATTCATGAAACAAAACAATAGAAGGCCATTGGGGCAAGCGCTCTCTGGAGATTGTACAGCAAAACAGTCTGAGGTGTTGTATGGAAGTCATTATTCGCCATGGTTGATTTTAATTTGATGTTCTAAGATTGTTGGACAACTTTCTGTGTATACACATTTTAATTATACTGTACCGTTGGTATAGAGTTGTCATTAAATCAGCAATTGCTACATATGCTTGGTTTACTCCATCTTAACATATGAATCGACCACTTTGCCTGCATATGTATTTTACATCACATCCAATTACTTACGCCCAATCAGGCATTGATCGTGGAGTTGTTGAGTTTGAGATATTTAAATTCCCCCTTTCCTGTTCAGGTATCAAACATAATTTATACCGTGGGTTATCACTTTATTGCATTGCCAGCTTTCCTATTCTCTGGAGCTTCGTTTGTTTCCAACTCAACTGGTCAGATGTGTATAATTTAGTCCATATATGTTGGTTGTGAAGCAGTGTTTTGCTGAAAACCTGCATTACAAAAGTACATCGAGCCAGCTAAAACTTGGTGAAAACTTGGCTTTGAGACTTTTGATAAAGTTACTTTAACAATGGGTTGCTTTGTTTTTAGAGTGGGGGCCTCATCCTGACAATTCATGTGCCTCTTTGTGGATTTGTGTGGTTGATTTAGTATATTGAAGATTCTTTCCATTTGAGTGGATTCCTGCAACTGGGTGAAGTTGTTCGAGAATGATGGTGGAAAGCTATGGTTCTTCTTTCACCTGCCATGAACCAAACCAGGGAGTGAAGACCATTTTTGCAAGGTCTCGATCTGTGTTGTCATCATCATTCAAAGGGTATGTCTGAGATAAGATTAGAGATCGTTCATTAATCTTACTTTTGCACTTTTAGAATAGAAAAAAGTGATTTTAGATAAATGATTTTAAGATGAAAGAAAGGGAAAGATAATTTTAATAATAGAAGAAGTTAATTAAAGAATATGAATGTCATCATGAACTTGAGAATACTTCTAAAAATTAGAAGTAAAAGAAAGTAAACTATGTCTAGGTAAGATGTATGATTTATGATAATGATAATTTTTATTATAAAATGTTAAATTTATTTGATAAATATATTATACATTATAACAATGTATAGTGATTATTATGTTATGTATAATAAAAAATTGGACAACAGAGTTAAAGTGCATGCTTCAGATCATTAGAACCTTGCAAATCTTATATATCAAGTATTAGAATAAGTCACACATCGAAAGATGTGTAGTGAACTTAGATTTTTAAAACACTCAAAGAGTTCTTCTTGTGCTAATTAATCAATTTTAGTAAAGTAAATCTTATCATGATATAAAGTTAGGGTTATGCATGTTATATGTAAGACGTATCAAAGGTAATTTTACGAGAAGTTTAAGCGTAAGAACATGACAGAATATATAATCTTACATCATAAATGGTGTGATGAATTTGAACTCTTAAAATACTTATAGATTTTTTCTTATTAATTAATTAATTTTAGTAAAATAAATCTTGTCATTAAGAAATCTAATGAGCAACAAGATCATTAGGCTTGTGGGTGAGAGATGTTGGACAAGTGCCTTAAGGGTCGACACTTAGGATTTTGGAATTGGTGTTTGACTGAAGTTGCTTCTTACCACCTGTAAAAGTTTAATAACCTGGTTGATAAAAGTCCCATGAAAACACAAGTAACCAAAATTGTTGAACAGAAATTGCCTTTGAAGATGTAATAGCCTTTGACTTTTGAATTTTGAACAAAGCAGCTTACACAATCTATTCGTTTGACTTTCATATTTTCTGTTTTTATATGGTATCTTTTATAATATAATATCTGCAATCAGTTTCTGGGTGTTAATATTGAGATGATGATGCAAGCAGTTTGTGTTGAGAAAGAAATAAACATAAAAGGCATGGCAATTGATCCAAAAAGGAACATTTTATAGAAATACATGTATTGTTAATAATTCATCTTCGTGAACAGGCATTCAGGGAATATTTGGAAGTGACAAAGTTTCCAATCTAAACTTCAGATTTTAAGGGAAAATGTGTTTTTTTAAATGTCTTTACAATGTGGTTTTAAAATGTAGTTTTTATTCATAAACAAATATCTAAAATCATTACTAAAAATGTGTTCTTCGAAATTACATTTTTTTTAATGAAAATTGTTTTTATGGCTTTCTTTAGGTGTATCATCTTGCAAGGCTTCATTCGCCTATGCTTCCAGCATAGCTACGTTTGTAGATGGCTGGCTCCTCTGGAGCTATATATGCTTGCACGTTTAGTTTTCATTGAAAGATCTTATATTAACGAGTAATCATGATTAACTGTAAAGAAAGAGAAAAAACATAGAAGAATTGAAACTCCAATAATGAAAAATGAGTGTTGTATTTTGTTTTTGTACAGTAAAAACTTGGATAAACTCCATTCTTAAACGAAACTGCATAAATAAGCAAAAGTTGTTTAATCCATAACATCTCTGCAAGTAAAAGTGAAGATTGTGAATTATGAAGGTGTAATAATGATAAGCGAAACTGGGCTGTGAGTGAGAATTAACATATATGAATCACAAAATTGATAATTAAGATTAAACACTTACGGTAAAAGGTGTTATAAGTGTTCTAATAACATTTTTATCTATTATTAATGTAAAGTTTGGAAAGAGAAGGTAGTTTTATACCCACAAAGATATTAGGTTTCTGGTTTTTCTCGGTGTAACATTTTCGTGAATATTTTATTTTAAAATTTTAAATACAATTTCATAATTAGTTGATTGATGTTTAAATATACTGTACATTAAAATTTTTAATTAATTTACTTTATATTGATTGCCATTTCTTAATTTCAAATAAATAAATGAAAATTAACATAAAATTGTTGAATTTTAAGACGTTTATAATAAATATCAATACTTATTTAATATAAAAAATTAATAGTATATTTAAAATTATATAATGATAAAATATATATAATTACTTTTACTTATCAATGTTAAAAAAATTATGATTACGTTTGTTACAGAGTTTTTTTGTTACATTTATTACATAGTATACAGTAAATCAATTAAATAATCATGAGATAATAATAAATTATAAGATAAAAATTTATATAATAATAATAATATATAGAAATTTTTAAAAATTACGAGATAAAAAAAAATTTCTGTCGGACGAATCAATATCATTGAAAAATTAAAAATTATAAAAATTTACTAATTTTCCGAATGAGGTATGTATACTATGTTTGTTTATATGTTTTCATACCGTGTAATTACATTTTTTACCTAACGTTTTACGATATATTTATTAAATAATATTTACATTTTTTACTATTCATTTAATTTAACTTTTTTCTAATCGTAAAAAAAATTAAAATTCCATTACCAAAATGTATCCGCGACAAAAAAAACGAGACAAAAAGGATGTAATGAAGATGGCGTGATGAAAAAGATATGAAAAGTCAAGATCACGAACAACAAAGATAACATAACGAGAATACAAACAATGTGAAAGAGAAAGAAAAGTGAGATTGCAAGTGGCGAGAAAAATGAGATGAAAAGACAAGTAACAAACGATTTTTCATATTTCTTTTATTATTTTTTAAATCATATATTTTATAAAATTCAACTCATTTCACCGTTCACGCAAACACACCGCTAACGGCAGAGGGCGGGAAATGTATCCGCCGACGTGGCCGACTACATCTCGCGAGCACACCGGTTTTTCGAAAAATTTCGAAACTTTTCGCTCCCAAAACCTCACAATCGGTAAACGGCTCTTTCTTCGCCGCCCGCTCCGCTCGTTTCCCGCCTTCGCCGACGATTATTACCACGGCAGCTCAGATCGACACATCCTACCGTCCTCTCTCTCTTCCTTCCCCAGTCCCCCGCCGAGGCCACCGCCCCCTTGCCGCCTTGCGATTCTTCCCCTCAGTTGAAGCTGCTCATGGAAAGTCGACCATCGATGGCTTCCTCCTCGGACGACGTACACACACCGTTCATGAACGAGCTAGGGTTCATCTCCAACAGTCACTCCTACAGCCGGAAGCTTAAATCCCTTGGACTACTTTGCACGAAGTGAGCCTCCAATCCGATCGCGCAATTCTTTCTCCCGTTCTCTGGTTTCCTAGGGTTCTAGGTTAAAAATGGTTCCTTTTGTTGCTGTTCGTTTGTTCTTTAGGTTCCTGAGATTGTATAACAGAGATGGAGTCGAATGTGTGTGTCTCGACGAGGCTGCTGGTCTCCTCGGGGTCGAAAGGCGCCGGATATATGACATCGTCAACGTTATCGAGAGCGTTGGGGTAAGGAGGTGGAAGTTCATGCTTGTTTAGGGTTTTGGTTTTTTTGCGGTTTCTCCCAAAACTGTCTGTTTCTTTGGTTCATGATCTGTTTTTGCATGCGCGGCTTCTCTTATCCAGATACTTGCTAAGAAGGCCAAGAATAGGTACTCATGGATTGGGTTTTCTGGAATCTCCAAATCGTTGGAAAGGCTCAAGGTTTGATATCCACTGCCATTTATTTCTTATCAAATTGGCTTTTTTTCCTGGTTCTTTATTCTAGCCAGATCAAGTTCGTATCATGAGCTATTTGTTCTGGTCATTTTCAGGACGAGGTAATGAGGGAATTTTCTCAAAATCCCGGCGAGAACCCATTTGCATACACCAAGGTTGGATTTACCTTTTCTCTTTGATTTAATGATAATTATTTTTATTCTTTGTTTCACTTATATTCTCTTAAAAGTTCAAGTGCATTAGATTAAACATCTGTATTTATTGTAACTTGTCAGATTTGTTACGTTCATTTATTATGTTTTTGTGGGCTTTTCGGTCCAAGTCATTGTATAAATACAATGATCTATTCTTTAATCTGACATAGAAAAGTCTTTGTTGAAATCAAATTATTGTTACCATTTTGTTTTCCCGAAATATCCTACAATTTTCTATTTCTTGTACTTTTCCCTTTTCAGAAAACCCTGCTTTCAGAAGAAAACGAAGATGAGAAGTTGGGATGTAAGGATTATGAGGCGATAGATGAAGCATTGCCAATTCCTGACAAAGCATCTTCAGCCATACCTTGCAACAACAAACTTGGTAGTCATTTTTACTTATGTAATCAATGATTTTTTTTTATTTCAAGTTTGAATGCGTACATCTGAGTTTTTTAAATTTTTCTACTTTGGTATGTTAATCATTATATCTAAGGCATGTTTGTTTTTGTGCTGGTTATTTTTGCGTACATTTCAAGTTTCAATGCATAGGTCTAAACTTATTTAATTTCTTTTGCTGATTTATTCTATTTTTGCATATTTTTCAATGGATCTAGGTATTTTCAATTATATCTAAGCTTAGAGTATGTCATTGTCATTAGATTTAGCATAAATTATTGTACTGTTATACATAAGTGTTTTTAGTTTTAGAGTGTTTCAAATCTGATTTTAATAATTGTTACTACAACACCCACCAACAACAATTTGAGTCATAATTTCATTATTTAAGGTTGACCAATTGTAATCATTGTTAAATGTATAATATACACTATTTAAAGTCCTAAATTTGTCCTAAAATTTCATACCGGAATTCTTAATTTTTGACATTTTTTATGAAATTCTATGATTTTGCCAAACTTTTATCAAAATTTCCATGGAAATTTGACATGTCTCTTTTTTTGTTGGATTGAAGGTTGACACAAAATTGAAGTTAAATTCCTTTCTCCCAAAAGCGTTATTAAACAATCTTTTGCAAACAATCTAAAACAGGTTTCCTCACTGTAAAAACAAGAAAAACAGTTTGGCATTGCACAAAATGCGTGTTGCCAATCATCTTGCTCCTTAAGGTAAAAATTAACATCCACTTGCCAAAAATTTGCATGACATCAAAATCATTTTAGTGTTAGAGAAAATATTGTATTAGGGTTTTAGGTGTATTTGGCGGGTTTGGTCTCATATTACCTAAGTGTTATTCATCCTTTTGTGTAGTTTCTATAAATAGAGGTCTTATGTTTGTTTATGAATAACAATCTACTTTCATCCTTTCCTTGTGTTTCAGCAAGTGTTTCTCTTTACTTAGAAAATTCATATATTTTACTTTTCTTACATGTGATGATAAAGGTTAGTCTTTTGAAGAAATGCTGTTTTGTTTTATTCTTTAATTATAGGGAATAGAAGAGAGAAATCCCTTGGTCAGCTCACCCAGAATTTCGTTAAACTCTTCCTTATTAAAGAAGTGAGTAATTTATTCCAATTTTCCTGTAAACATTGAGACACCTAACGTGCCTTGTCTAACACTTCTCATGTTGCAGTCAGATACTATATCACTAAATGATGCATCAAGATTACTACTTTCTGATGGATATGATTCATCCCAAATGCGCAGTAAGTAATCTTAGCAACTTGAATGACCTTTTTTCATTAAATGAGGTTTTCTCACTCAATTATTCATGAACTAGTGCCTTGTGAACTAAATAGTTCCATAACACCTACTCCTGTATGGATAGAATCCGTTCTCCTTGATGCTCTGTTGCAATTAGAAACTATACTCACCTAGCTATTTTTCAAGCATTTCTTCTAAAATTTCTTATTTCAATAAAATGCAGCCAAAGTTAGAAGATTGTATGATATTGCAAATGTTCTAGCTTCGCTAAATCTCATCGAGAAGGTACATTCAAGATCCTAGATCCAAGACAAAATATATTTAATTAGTTAGAAATTACACGATTAGTTTTCTGGCATGCATGACATGTTAAACCACTAATGAATGAAATTTTACATTTGATTCTGTAAGAAATATTCAGAACTGGAAGTTAGCAATGCGTGTCATTGTGTTCATCATATCTATCCATACCGTGTTGGCCAGGCTCATGCATGGTAAATCACTTTCAACTATATGTGGTTTTCACATGTGCTAAGGTGAAAAATATAGTCTGATATATTTTATAAATTGTTTTGTACCAAGCTTTTTTTGCTAGCGTTGAAAATGATAGGATGCTCCTCTTAATAAACTAAGGTAAAATCATTTCATGTTTCGTATCTTTGGTCACATGTTTAATTTATATGATCCACATTTCAAGTATTTAGAATGAGACATGAGACACAACATATGAAACATGACATGACCAAATGATAACAAGTTTCTAGCTTACAAAGTTTTATTTTGCTGACGTTATCTTACTATTTCGACTTATAAATAAAATTTTCTTACAAATCACATATTGACTTGTGGATGGTATAATTATGATTTCAAATATTGGTGTATGAGTGAAAGATTGAAGATTGTATGAGTGAAAACATAATATTTTTATAGAAATAGTCAAAAAAATAAATAAATTTAAATTTAAAATAAATAAGATAAGTTATGATAAGTATGTAAAACATCTAGATAAATTTTTAGGTAATTATCTTATGTAAAATATTAAGTAGATAAAGATATCATGATAAGCATGCCAATTTTCTAGATATGTTTCTTCTTTATTTTGTTCTCTCTTTTTTTTCCGTCTTTTTCCTTTATTCTTTTGTTTTTTGTTTATGCATTATAAGATTTTAGAGTACATTATAAATTTTTATTCTTAATATATGTTAAACAAAAGATTAATTAAACAATAAATTTTTTTGTAAGAATACAAAATATATGTAAAAAAAGAGCATTATTCCTAATCAAACATAATTTTTAAAAATTAAAAAAATTTAGAATTTTCTGTATTTTTAATACTTTTACTATTTTTTAAACATTAGTTTTATGTATTCTTTATTTTCTTCGTGCTTTTTTTTTCCTTTACCTCTCACGTACTCGTCACCTTTTGGCCCTCCCACCCTCGTCATCATCGTCCGTCTCTAAAACCCTAATGAGTTCCCGCGAACAGCAGCGATGTAGCTCGACGAAGCTTTTGGTCATCACCGGTTGCTTCGACGGCCAACAGTTGCTTCGGTGGAAACATAGAAGGGGTTCTATGGGAGAACCAAATACTGGATTGATCGATCCTTTCCTTGGATCGACCGGTTCGATCAGCAAGCTAAAAAAGTTCTTCGGATCAAACGATTCGTCGATTCAATCCCGACCCCAAACGACAGAACGTCCAATCTAAGGTATTTTGGATAATACCTAGGGTTTTAGGATCGAATGCTTGAAAAACCGAGTCGGATCTCGATTTTTCAATACTTGGGTATAACTAGTCTACTGTCATTTGTAGAGTTCTTGTGAGCGTCCTATCTGCAGTGCACATTTGATCTATTCTGTAAGATTACTGTGCTTGAGCTTTGTCTTTGTTCAACAGTCACGTGTAGTTGGCTACGAGAATCATATAGACTCAAGCATTTTGTTTGTTTTTTCTAATGATCATGTTACATACATGTAGACGTATATTTGTTGTTTTTGACATTAATTTACATTGTCGATTTATCTTTGCATCTGTGACGAATAATTAGGTCTCTATTTGCACATGCATCTTCATTTGGCTCATGTTTTCAGTTTGTCTGTCAAATTGTACTTATTCAGTAATTTCTATTTTTGTTAAATGGACAATGCAGACACAGGATCTTGAGAGCAGGAAGCCAACTTTTAGGTGGCTTGGAGTTAGGGGATGCAGCAATGCTATCACAACAACGGAGCCTTCGGCAAAGAATTCGAACAAAAGGTCCTTTGGATCTGATATTACCAACATGGATTTCAAGAGAAGCAAGCTAAATTCTTTGGCAGGTGATAAACCAAGGAAGGTATTAGCAAGAACCAATGATATACAGCAATGCAATATAACCGTTCACAGACAACTTCAGGCCTCGAAAGACTATACTTTTGGGCCTTTCATGCCTGCTCCGGAGTTTAAGATCCAGAATAACAAAGAAGAGAAATCTGGAGAAAAGATTAATGAGTGGGAGGCTGTCGCATCCACATTTCACCTCCAGTGTCAGAATCAAGGTATGCCTTCTACGAGTGTTTGTTTTTGTTTCCTCCATTTCGATAGGATTTTAATTCGTTCTAAACCTTCAAATCTGCAGAGAAAATTCTTGAAATTTTGCACTTCCAAATTTTTACAAACTACGAACCATCACCATCAATTTCCATTAAACCATTCTTTCCTATTTTTTGTGAGAGCTTAGTTTAATTTTCTACTGTAAGTGCATCAGCAGATAGCTATTTAAGATTTAATTGTTTTCTCTTTGGTTCATTGTCCTGCTTGACAAATGCCTCTAGTGCTACTAGCTTTTTGAAATGAAAATTCTCACCCACATGGCGTGTCTACCTTAACGTTGTAGTTTATTAGCTACACCAACAATTTCTTGTTTTTCTTTTTCATGTAAAGTAGCTCAATTTATTAAAAAGTTATCAAAATCCTTTCTTTCGAACTTCTTTACTGGTTATCTTAGCAATACAATCTGGATGTGCTCGATCAATGGTCGATGCTCCCGTGTGAACACTGCTTTATCGTATGAACAAAATGTCCCTTTAAGTTTTTGGAGCTTTAAAATATTTGTAACTGAAGTGGCATGATATATCCACAGGTGCAAAATGCCAGTGTGCTTAAACCAATGGTTCTAACCACAATTACCTGGGTCGTTTATTTCTAACACTTTTCTGATTATACTGACAGCTTTGACTGATCTTTTTGCGCACTACATGGAGGCTTGGAAAAGATGGTATGCTGAAGTAGCTCACGGAGGGCGGCTTGCAGCCGTGAAAGGTATCAACGAAACGCATCAGTTATAGTTTTGGTTTCAATATATAACGTGGTGGCAGGTATAACTCGCCTTGGTTTTATCAAATGCAACTCGTAATTCTGTCGCCCATTGTAATGCCATTTGTTTTATTGCCTTGATTACACATATTTTTTGATTATATTTGCTCAGATGCCTTTAATAAAGAGAAATGCTTTCCAGATAGACATGCTTTAGTTGAGTCTCTATCTTTGGTGCCGATCGTATCTATTTGAATTTTTTATTGTAATTGGTCGTGTCTTAGAGACAAGCATTGTCTTCATCATCTCATGTTATGCCGGTTACCGTTGAGAAGGCCGGACGCGTGGGTTTCTCAGCCATTGTTACTTTCGTTAGAAATGTCGTTGTTCTTTGGAAGATTAATATGTTGCTGGATGTTGTATTATCGATCTTTGTTGGCGGAACCGGCATACCTTTTTGTAAACGAGTCGGGTCAGTCTTCGATTGGAAAGTGGTCAATCCGTTCCCACCCATCTACCGCCGACGAAAAAAGGAAACACGGTGAGCGGAGGAGTCACGGCACAAGCTGTTGTCGTATATCCCTGGTGCAAATAGCAATCTTGCATTTGTCTTTTCCGTTTGGATAATGGTATCTCGTCAGGAAGATTTCATTGTGTAATGATATTTTAATTTTATATAAACTTTAATAAATTATTATTATTACATAAATTTTTATTTTATAATTTATTATAAAAATTAGTTTTATTTTGTAACAAAATTTAAGTTTTAATTTTTTATAAATTAATATATGTTGTGTCTAGGTTTTATTTGAAAGAGTTTTAGTTAATTCTAAATGTTAGAGTTATATAGTAATTAAAATGATTTAAAATATTTATATAATAATAATATTATTAAAAATTTATATAAAATTAAAATTGAAGTTAAAATAAATAATATTTAAGTGGTTGTTTGTTTATATGGTGCGTTAAGGTGAGATGAAATTTACATTTTTTTTATAGAAATTATATGTTTTTTTTAGTATAAAATATTAAATTATTTATTAAATATTATTATAAATTGTTTTAAAGTATAATAAAAAATAAAAATTACTTAAACAAACAAAACTTAAAAACGACACCCACGTAGAACGTTGGTTCGATGAACCTGTGGTTCTCGTCATATAGGCTTAATTGAAGGTCAATACGCTGAAAATGTTGGCTTCAAAACAACAGCTCACCATCACATTTTTTTGCTGCAAATGTGCACCTTGGAAACAGTCAAACGCAAGATATCTCCGGCTGCTGCCCGCCGGCATCATCAATGGCGGAAGCCCACAAGAAAGGCGGCCGGCAACAACAAGAGGGAGAAGTCGACCAGAGAAATTCGTCGTCGTCGTCGAAACCACCACTCCAAGACATGGCATGCATCGGATTGCAGCCGTGTGTTCTTCGTCGTCGTCTTCTTTTTCTTCTGAGCCAATTCTTCTTCTTCTTCCTCTTCTTCGAAATCTGTTCTTGTTCATCTTCTACGGTTGGGAGCCGCAGGAATCTTCTACAGACCAGTTCTCCACCGGCGACCAACGTGCAGACCTTCTTCTCATCCAATGCCATCCCTGCCTTCCCTAATTCTACCAGTCCTCCACCCTCCACTCCGGCGTCTGACTCGTCTCCTTCCTCACCAACGGGGAGCGGCGGCGGCGGCGGTGATGGAAGATATGATGGCAGCTCTCTCGCCAAGGCGATCGTGGGAACCTTTTTCGCCACGGTCGCCGTCTCTTGCCTCGTTTTCTTCGGATTCTACAAGCTCAACCGCAAGCGCCGTCGGGAGGGCGGCCTGCACGTTGCCGATGCCGGAAGGAACAAGAATCCCTACAGTTATTACAGTACCAACCACAACAAGAACGACGGCGGAGGTGGCCGTCGCCGGCGGTGTGAAGACGGGGAGGACGACATCGGCGGGATCATTGTCGACGAGAACGGGCTGGACGTATTCTACTGGAGAAATATGCAGGAGGGTGGCGCTATTTACTGCACCTACTGCAAGAAAGCCCTAAATTACAGCAGCGTCGCAACGACCCCCGCCTCCACCATTCGATATTTTAACGAACAGGTTGAAGACGACGAGGACGAAGAGGAAATCCAACAGCACGATGGACGGCTTGGTGGTGGTGGCGATCGCGGAAGGCGGCGACGGCGGCGGAGGAATCAAGAGACGCCTCTTCTGCCTGCTGGATCTGTTGGATCTTCCGATGAAGTGCCGCGAATGGATTTCACTTCTTCCTCCACCTCAACTCAACCTCGTCTTCCTACCCTTCCGTCGTCATCTATTCAAAACGAGCCACCTCCACCACCACCACCACCTCCCGTCGAGAGGGCGGAGGCAGTGGCGGCACCGCCACCACCACAACCACCACCACCACCACCACCACCACCACCTCCCGCCCCAAAGCCATCGACCGCAGCAGAAACGCCATCGCCGCTGCCGCCCAGTCAGCTGGATGCGACGACGGCTCCCCCGCTGCCTCCTACAAAGGCCGGGCCAGCCCCGCCCCCGCCCCCGCCCCCAGCGATCCCTAAAAGAGGTGGTCCACCACGACCTCCTCCACCAGGATCTAAGACGGGCCCACCACCTCCACCGCCTCCAGGAGGCAAACCACCGCCGGTGCCGCCACCAGGAAGCGAAGGTGGTTCGACAAAGAGGGCTCAGCTCCCACCTCCGGCGAAACTGAGGCCTTTGCATTGGGACAAGATGGCGACGGCGAACGTAGAGCACTCCATGGTTTGGGACAAGATACCATCGGGCGGTTCATTCCAGTAAGCATTCCAAGATCAGTTCAAATATGTATTTGCTTTCTTGATTTTCACGAGATACGAACGATCGCGATGAAACCACTTACGAGCAATCGTGAATTGGTGATTACCAGGTTCGACGACGAGATGATGGTTTCCCTGTTTGGTACGGCTGCCATGAGCCGCAACAAGCAGGAACCGTCGGCGCATACTCGGACAGGCTCTGGCGGCGGCGGACAGGCCCCACAACAGCAACAGATCGTTCTACTCGACCCCCGTAAGTCACAAAACATCGCAATTGTCCTCCGCTCCCTCACCATAGGCCGGCAGACCGTCATCGACGCTCTGCTGGATGGGCACGGCCTCGCCGGTGAAGTACTGGAGAAGCTCTGCAATGCCCCTCGACCCACAAAGGAGGAGGAGGGGTTGGTGTTGGGATTCTCCGGCGACCCATCGATGCTTTCCGCTGCCGAGGCCTTCCTCTATCACCTCCTTCGATCCGTGACCAGCCCCTTCGATCGCCTCGAAGCCATGCTCTTCCGCTCCACCTTCGATCATGAGGTCAACCGCATCAAGGAGTCTCTCCTTGTTCTGGAGACGGCCTGCAAGTCTATCAGGGGCAGTGCGGTCTTCCCCAAGCTCCTCGCCGCCGTTCTGAAGGCCGGAAACCGAATGAACGCCGGCACCACCAGAGGTAACGCGCAGGCTTTCAACCTCGCTTCCCTCCGGAAGCTCGCCGATGTCAAGAGCACCGATGGGAAGACCACCCTCCTGCACTTCCTCGTCAAAGAGGTGGTCTGGTCGGAAGGCAAGCGCTGCGTCGTGAACAAAACCGCCAAGACGACGACGACGGCGGCATCTTCTTCGTCAAAAGAGGAGAAGGAAATGGAGTACATGACGCTGGGCCTGCCGGTTATCGGCGGCCTGAGTGCTGAATTCGCCGGCGTCAAGAAGGCGGCGCTAATGGACTACGATGCTCTGGTGGCCACGTGCAGGGCGTTGGAAACCAAGGCGAAGGGCCTGACGACAATCGTGACCAATGCCGCCGTCGGTGGGTTCGAGAGGGAGATGAGAAGCTTCGTGGAGTCGTCGGAGAAGGAGCTGGTCACCGTCCGGGAAGAGAAGGAAAGGGTACTGGATCTGGTGATGAGAACCACCGAGTACTACATGGTGGGAGCTTCCAAGGACAGAAGCTTCAAGCCTCTCCAGCTGTTCGTCATCCTCAAGGATTTCCTCACCATGGTGGATCAGGTCTGCGCCGACGTCGCTCGGAATCTTGGGCAGCAGCAGAAAAAGAAGAGACTCGAACGACAACAGCAACAGCAGCCGGCGCCGACCAACACCGCCCCTGATCCCAGTTCAGCGATATCTGGCAAGGAGCCAGGGACGTTGTCTTCGCCGTCGACGTCAGGGAGAAAGTCGCCGGTGAGGTTCCCCAATTTTCCGGCGCATTTCCTTAGAAGGAATTCGTCGGATTCCGACGACGAATTCTCGGATTGATCAGTCGGACGTACAGACGAAGACTTCGACAGTTAGTGTGAAGTTAGTTATTTCTATAGTTGGTTATTTCGATAATTTTTCATCATCGTACGTAAAATTTTATCTTGTAATTTTAAAAGTTAATTTTTTTTAATACTATCATTAAATGTTTTTTGTTTTGGTCATAGTTGTTTAATTTTAAGTTATTTATATATATATATACACGAGAAGATCAAAGAAAGATTTAAAAGATAATGAATAATAAATTTAAAGAGATAGTAATATATTACGAAAATCTTAAAAAAAAAACATGTACGAATATAGTGTTTTGTAAATGTAAACTTAAGAATATCAATTAAGTGATAAAGATTGTAGTATACGGAAAATTAAGATTATATTGATTAGATAAGTTAGTGAAAAATTTTAATAATTTAGATTTAATGTAGACTACCAAATTAAAATATCACTAAAAAGGTAATTTTAATTATGTCACTAAATTTTTTATATAATTTATTATGTAATTTTAATCTACTTATTTTGTTACTTTCAATTTTAACTTTTATCGTTGTTAAAATTAATTAATTGTCCTGCGTGGTAATGTACATAATTAACACTCGTGACATCTGTTTGTCGTGCGTGGCGTCGCCTCAGCGGTTGCTTTTTATTTAGGCCATAGAAAGAAAGAAGCAGGTCTTGAGATGATTTGAAAATGTCAATTATGTCACCCTTCATTTGTTTTTGTTTTGTTTTTTGGTTGCTGTGATACAAAATAGCAGTAAAGCTGTAGGAGGCGCGTGTAAAATTATAGTTCACATTCCAAATACATTGAAGTCTTTTCTTTTCCCCGCATTTGATTAAATCTTAATTGGTGTTTATATTTTTAAAATTAATGTAAAATTACGTGAAATAATAGTTAAAAAATTTATCATTTTATATGATTTTACATTAATTTCAAAAATACAAATATTTTACACTATCGTCGACCGGATCTCCAGACATTGCTGAAGCTATTATAATGTAAATCAGAAGAGTTTGCTGCCATGATGAGGTGGTCTTGTAGATTTATCTCCATGCCAACATGTTTGTTTCTTTTATTTACTTGTTGTTGGAATGGTATGCATCCAACTTAGTGTATTTATATAAGTTTCTCAAATAATTATAAGTTGTGTTGAACACAGGCAACGTTTGCTCACGAGAGCATACCGTTCATGTCACGTGATTGGATCATCATTTATGGTCCGGTGCGAGAAAAGGGTCATGGGTTCTCAAAACCCGGTACGGGAAAATAATTAATTTTCGTTGTTTCATTAGCAGAAAATTCTTCGAAATTTCAAGTGGTATATTTTCATTGTTGCATAAATACATACATACATACACATATATATATGATCAACCAAGTGTTTGAACTATACATAAATTAGTAGTTCTATTGAAGCAAATTAAAGTAGAATATATCTTGATTTGATCCCAAATTCAAAATGTCGGTGGGTTCTTAAATATATGGAATGCGGATACTATTTTTCTATGACTCAGAAAAGCATAAATCAATTAGTTAATAGACAAGCTCACTTACAAGAATAAAGCTTCTTTTTTTTCGATAATGGTAGTATTTTTTATTTAAGTTTCATCTTAAGATAAAGTGAGGGAAGATTATGTATATCATACCATCTACCGCATGCTGGTCATCTGTAAGGATGCAGGATTTGCAACTCTTAAATTTGGAAGTATATATCATGTTTGATATCCACTCAAAATTTAATCAATCAACTAGCTCTTGTAAATTGAATATAAGACGATATTAGTAAAAACCAACTCTAATAATAGTTAATGCAGTGGATTAGGGACAGTGATCAATCAGTAGTTAATTTCCTCTTGAATTCAAATCGAAAAGCTAGCACACAATTTTCTTGTAACAACAATAAATATTTATGCATTCATCAATATCAGAATTTTAATGAAGATCACGAATTTCATAGTTAATTTTAGCTAATTAAATCATTGTAGTTGACTAATCACAGCTGAAGATGCAGATCGTGCATGGTAGCATGGAGGAGTGGTGTTAATTGCTTCAAATCAAATATAATCCCAACCATATATAAAGAAGAAATCAACACGCACTGAAATAATCTGGTTCATCAGGCAATGGAAAAAGGAAGACGTACAGGAGGCAGCAGCCACTTGTTTGGTGGGTTTAGTTTCCAGCAGTGCTGGCACATCAAAAGACACAGACACCGTTACGTGTGAGCAGATGATGGAACATTCTTGCCCTTCAGGAGGAACATGTTCGTGTGAAGCATCACTGCTGCTGCTGTGGAAGTGTCAGCTGGTCGATCACAGGTGAGCCGGCCAACCTTCAAATCCATGTTGGAAAATTAGGGTACGTTCACCTGTCCTTCTCTACCACTTCCAGTGGGTAAAAACACTTTCAAGAGTAATTCTTCTAAGTGAACAATTTTTTTGAGTTGGAATAATGAAAATAGAGTATTGAAAAATAAGAATATCATCGTTAATTGAGATGAGTGATAAGTGAACAAGGAAACTTTAAATCGACGAGAGGACATGACATGTTCAAGTACATGCATGCTCCTGCAAGCTTAGCTAGCTAAGGAGAGGAAATGAGGGACCGATTAGTGACATCAAACCAGCCATTGAGAACATAAAGTAATTAACCCAGTAATGAATGCGTTCATCATGCATCAACCCTGCGAGATGGTTGTTGCATTATATTCCTTGATTAATCTCATTAATCAGAGATTATACATACGTACATATATATATATATATATATATATATATATATATATATATGTAGGTCGGTCTAGTACAGGTAATTAAAGAGGATCGATGATGATACAGTGGTAGTGATCAATGCAATGGATAACCCAAGCCATAGGGATCGGTAGTGGTGGCGTAGGAGGCGTCGGCGGGTGGGAGATGACCCTGAGATGACGACGACGACGACGGCGCGAAGGCGGCGTCGACGCTCTTGTTTGCTGCCGCGGCGGATAAGTTGAGGATCCCGTCCACGCCGGCGTCGGCCCACAAAGACGTGGGTTGGTGACCGCCCATTTCGGCGTTGGTGAGGAGGAGGTAGTCGTTGTAGGCGCCGGCGTCGATGGCACCGGCGACTGCTGCAGGGCAAGAAGAAAGTGAAGGAGGAGGAGGAGGTGGAGGAGGGTTTGAGAGGTGTTCAAGGCGTGTGCTGCGGGCGGTGGCGGTGGTGCTGTCTGGCCTCAGACAGCCGTGGGGAATGATGCTGCTGAGATACCCGGACCCGTCGTCGCCGGAGAAGTGGTTGTAGTCGTCGTCTTCGGCGGTGGTGGTTGAACCCCGCGCTCCTCCTCCTCCTCCTCCGCCCTCCGGGGGGTAGCTCAGCCGCTCTCTGCTGCACGCTGCACAGTCGCCGGATGGACAGAACAGGTGCGCCTGCAGGTGGTCGTCACCTTCAAGTTGGAATGTGGTTGTGCCGACCACCGGTTGCTGCTGCTGCTGCTGGGGGTGGTAGTGGTGTTGCAGGAGCAGCGGTGGGAGTGTTGGTGGGGGGTCTAGGGTTTGCGTGCGAGGGACGAAGGTGGAAGGAGTGGCGGCGTAGACGAAGTTGGTCCTGGCTTGGGAGCCCTTCATGGAGAGAGCAGCCCTGTCGTATGCGAGGGCTGCCTCCTGGGCAGTGTCGAAGGTCCCAAGCCAATGCCTCTCCTTTGTGGAAGGGTCCCTTATCTCTGCAGCATATCTACCCCAAGGTCTCCTCCTCACGCCCAGGAACCTCCCCGGCTCCACGCTCCTCCTCCTCCCCTTGCCCCTGTCCGACCCCGTCGGAGACGAGGAGGAGGAGGTTGGGTTCATGTCGGCGTTGGGCAGAGAAAACGCAAGCAGATAAGAAGGTGGTGCGCTGCCTTCACTGGCACCACCACTGGATGTGGATGATCTGGTGATGGCATCATAGTTGGAGGCAGACATGGCCATATATGTTCAGGGACAGCCAAGCATATACATATATATATATATATACGGGGATAGGTCGGGGAGATGGAGGAGGACCAAAAGGGATTTTTAAAGAAAGGCTGTGGTGTGGGCGTGGGATCGAGCTGTACAGTACTGATTCATACATATATACATGTCTGTACATATACATATACATATATATATATATATATATAAAAGATCTAAACTTTTTAGTGATACTTATAAAAAATTAATTTTATAGGTATACATGCTTAAGTTATTCTTTCAAATTTTTACTCACGAAATGACGTAGTTTGTTAATTTTAATTGGTGTTTTAATTTAAAATTGAGGAAGGAGGTGGACATGTTTAAGAGGAAAGAAGAAAAGTCAATCTTAATGTATTTTTAATTATTATATTGAATACTTATAAAATTAATTTAATATAGGTACCGGTATTATATATCCTCTCTCAATATATATATATATATATATATGATATATGTGTGTGTGTGTGTGTGCATGAGTAGCTTCAGTGATGTAATAAATTATATTAATTAATGGGAGTTTAATCAATAAGTTTGCATGTATATATATACACAGCTAGACCATCATGCACTCATATCAGATGTATCACATGCGTCTCATCTAATTCTAACAGATGTATTATCAAATGTTTGAGGAGGAGGAGAAGCCAACTGATTAATTAAGTGTATTTCTATTAATTGTTCATATATATATATACATACACACACACACACACATGGGTTAAGGAACCAATCTGTTTGATGTTATATATAATTAAGAAGTTGAGAGTGATTAGATGTACCAGCTAGATCATGCATGCATGCGAGCATGGGAAAAATGAGTGACAATTAGTGGATGGTGTGGTGATTGTTTTTAATATTGTGGTACAAAATTAACGGAAGAATTGAGATCTGGGCATATCAATTGCTTTTGACTTGAAAGTAGTCATATTCCAAGGTGCATGGTGTATATTTCATTAAGTTCTTGTACATCTGTATGCTTTAAGCGTAAAGTTACTTTTAATTAATTAAGGGTTTTAAATGATTAATTACAAGTTAAGGAGAGTGTCAGATTAGTGGCCTCGCGGGATCGATCATATTTTAAGGCCGGCTTTAACATTACGATGATCTTCACTTGAAAATCATCAAGCTAGCTGGATGCCTTTATGTACTTAGTTACATGCATTTCATCATAAATTAATTACTGGTATTAGACAAACAACGTATGAACTACATCTACATGCCTTTTCCTTTGGTAGTAGTTGCTCGTAATGAACAAACTTATTCTTGACAGCTACCCGAGTTGTCTCCTCCCGTGTGTGGGGAATGTTGCAAAGATAACATAGTATTTTTGTGGGCCATCTTAGCTTATTCCATGTGCACCATGCTATCATCCTATCAATAACAACACACACATCTCTCTCTCTCTCTCGTACTTGTAAAAAATTAATTCTACAGGTACTCAATTTAACGATTAAAAATGCATCAAAATTAATTCCAGAACTCTTCACCTTCCTCCTCAATTCTAACTCAGAGAGAGGTGGGAAGGTGGGGACAACATTTTCCCTTCATGAGTTCACCTGTTCAATGATTTATCAAGGTTGTAAATATGAGTGAGTTTAATCTTATATTGGTTTATACAGACTTTATACGTAAATATCTTATGTTTGTTTATAACATTAACAACTTTCACTTACCAAGGTTTATATATAGAACCTTCACATTTTCTTTCAATATGATAGCAAAATAAGTTTATGTACATCTACTCACAGAATACTTAGTTAAGTAACAAGTAAAGAAGAGTATTGAAATTTTCATAGTGAAACATGGGAGGACATGAGCAAGCTAAATATATGATGAAGCCCATGTTACAAATTGGTTTTAAATGATGAGGGACTTTCCACACTATGTATATGTGTGTATATAATCATCTGGTTTAAATTTTGATAGATGTATAAGTTACAAGTGCAAGAAGTCAATTAATTGCTTCTTGTAATTAACACACACACACACGCACACATGTGATTGAAAAGGAAAACTTGGTTCAAACCAAAGAAGAAAAAAAAAGCCCAAAATGTAACTTTGCATGTGTGAACTTTTGGAAGAACATGGAGCCCAAAATCCGGTGGAAATGGAGCGGTCACGTACGATCTGACATACCAATATGTGGAATGTGATATTAATAAATGAAATCAAAGCAATGTTTACCAAGCCACTGTCTTTCAATGTTACTCGGAGGCAATCAGTCAAGTGGGCACCCATAAGGTGAGAGGCAAGCGTGGGTCCTGATTGTGGTCAAGCCCTCCTTTTGACCTCTCCCAGTGGATCCAACCAACCATGTCTACTTGTTTTGCTTGCTTGTTTGCTTGTTATATATATATATATATATATATCATGGAATGCTAATTAAAATAAGAATCCTGTTTATAAAAAAATTCTTGTAATGGAAGAATTGAGCAATGGTTGGTACGGCAGATTAATCAATGAAATTTAAAACAATACAGAAAAGATTAGCATTTAGTAGTGTTTGCATGAAGATGACGTGCAGAACTGAGAAATGATCCATGAAAAACATCAATGGTGGTGATTGTTAGATGATAATTCTATATCAGATATTTTATGGATGAAGATTGGACTTATAATATAATAAAAATCTTTTCAACAACTCAATTGAATTTTGTTAATATATGAAATCACTTTCAACAGTGGTGGTGGTTAATTTGATGGCTATGCCTTAGAACTTTGTGTTAAGTAAATCTTCATCTTGATGCATGCATGCATTAGAAGTGTAAGTAGACAAGTAGACTTCTTAGATGATTATCATATATCAACAGTAGAGTAGTGCAATCAATTGGTCTTGGGCTCCATTGTAAAAGGAAGAGATTGATTCTACAAAAGAAAAATGGATGATTATGTAAAAAAGCTTCTTAGATGTTTTGGCAAACAAAAATTTGAGACAAATTGTTTTGTCCCAACCATTTTAGATCCATTTTCTGACGCACAAGATTCTCTCACACATACGAGATCAATTCTCTGATTTGTTATATACAAAGTCTACTACTCTGCATGTCTTCCCATGCAGGCTTGGCCTCTCTATGGAAAAAGAACAAGAAAATCATATAATATGCAACTGGGACTCTCACTCATGGCACTGTACCCATGAGTGTACAAGTTCACATTAAAAAAAAAGAAAAATCTGCACAAAATTAGCAAGGCAATAATCTAAATTAAATTAAAACTCAAGGGAAAGTGAGATCTTGTGATCTAACATGACCTAGAACCGACACTAGATCATACATGTTATCCTATTTTGATCATGCAAGTCCATAGGTATATGCTTGGTTTCAGAAAAAGAAATGCTTTACACATGAGAGAAAGCTAGGCATGTACGGCTACCACAAATATTAATGCCCCAGTTTCTGTCCTCTTCTTGTTCTGGACAAATTTCACATCCATCGGTGGTGGACTTTGGAGATGGGAATCATGAAGCATGACTGTGCTCATGTTTGTTTATTTGTCTTGGAATGTGGAAATACGCTTTGACTTCTCCACTCATGCATGTCTTTTGGGACTTTGATGCATCATATGATGAGCTTCCATCAGCATATATATATATATGTATATGTTTGCATAACAATAATTTTAATAATTCTTTTGCCTATTTTCATGCTGTGTTTAGGTTGAGCAACAAACATGCTCCTTCACATCCATCGGGCCTCTAATAAGTCTAAACCATGAGTAACTCAGGAACTTAATTGGTTTATCACCCTTCTCACCATTACCTTAATCTGCACGGTTGAGTTCAATTACATGCATATACTCCATGCCTAACTTCCCTCCGCCAACACCAGGCATTCTACCTAGTCTTTATCATTCTATTGCTAATATTTCTACCAAAATTCCATTCTAAAGCCTTCCTTCCTTCCTTCCTTCCTCTGAAAAGGCTATATGTAATTGTTGAAAACAAACCATCTGTTTGATGTTTTTGCACTGTTTTTCTATTTCAGACATGAACTTGGGATTAATTTCTTATTTTACAACCTTGTCAAATCACCAAGAGATCAAAGAAGTTGATCACATAATAATCAAGGACCACATGCGGTAACCACTACTGATACATATATATATATATATAGTACTTAAGTAGCAGAATTAAAGCTCACGAACATATATATATATGATAATAAACCAATCAACTGCAGGAGATCGTGTTTTATAATTTTTGTTAAAATTAAAATGTAAAAGAAACAAAAACTGAAAAAAACAAATGGTAATGGATCCCAAAGGGTCCACCACTTACGGGGAGGTGGAAAAGGAGGATGGATGAAGCGGAGAAGGGAGATGATGGGACGGATTCCTCCGGGTTGGTTCAATGGTGGTGGATAAGCGAGAGAGTGATTTGGGTGGCGTTGGCGCAGCGCCCAAAACACTTGTTCTAAAAAGGTAACCCGGGATTTTGGGGATGTCTTCTACACGTCTTTGACTTAAAAACCACGACTCCACCCGCTGGAGTAACGCCAACCATATATCATGTATTCACCACATCCACTTCTCACTCACTCCCGACACCTGGGTTTTGTTTATTTACTTGAAACTTTCGAGTTCTTTGAGGGCGCAACGTACCCCCTCCCTTCACGTGCAGGCGGTAGTAGATATATAGATATTAATTGTATGCCATCACCGGCAACACGATGGGAAGGGACCCATGTAGAGCATGCAACAGCAGCTCGTGCATTCAAAATTCGAATCTGGGTAAAACTATTTGGAAAGAGGTTAATTAGTTAATAACACTTCTCAAATCAAAACTTATCTTCTCACAAATATTGTACCAAAGTGACGATCGAGCTACTTCACAAAAAATCTAAAGGTATCTTGTCCCTGTGACTTTTTCACTCCTCTATATCTCTCTCTCCTAAGTGGATTGTGGGTGCTCGCATGGTGTTTGGTAAAAATCAAAGAGGGTCTGAATATGTTGAGGTTTGCATATATGCAACAAACATATATAAACTCGGATATTTGCAAGATGATCTAGAAAGTACCATAAATTGTGAGTAAGCATGAAATAGTCTCAACTAAAAAAAGGGCCAAGGACGTGACTCATAATTATACATAGTTGTTTGGTTTTAATCTAAACATCCATATTTTAATATATAGAAACAACATACCATCTGGGTAGTATTTTGACCACAAGTCAACCCCGTCATGGCTAGAGACTACACCCTGCAGGTGACAATGGATCTAGGTTTGATCCACCTTAACCCATATCCAGATCATTTTTCTAGAAATCATGTTTAGAACCGAACACACGATTCTAAACACATGTTTAGACCTAACAAAAATCCCACAAAGTAATCAGTTAAAATCCCATTCTCAAACCTAATAAATCCTCTGAAACATATCACCTACCATCTACACAATTAATATAGCTATCAATAAATACGAAAAACAAAGACATTTACTGAACTCGGATAATATTTTTTGACAGTTAATGACTAACATCGAGGGCTATTTACTTAACTCTAAAAATATTAACTAATATTGTTTCGTAATTGAGTAGAGTTCAAAACATTAAAATACATCGCTAATTGTCATCAAATTCAACATTCTTGCCCAGCAATATCCCTTGGGTAAGTAGGAGGTGAGTTCAGAAAAAAAAAAAAAAGGGTGTGAGTTTAGTAAATCTGAATTCACTGATAAGCCTAGTGTTAATACCAAAACCCAATCTACCGGTGCGGTACCAAGAGAAAATAGGTACGAGAGCATCCCTAGGAATCTCCGTATACATCACAAAATACAAAAGGCCACCTCCTTCCATCACGTAGACATTTAATTGAATCGTAAAAACCAGAAAAACGTGAAAAGAATTAACAAATTTCCCCGAGTTGCACACATCGATAATCAGGTAACAGTCTTTCTGCACTTCATCTAGTCATTTCACGAAAGTACCGTTTGTTTAAATATTTTTTATATGTATCATGATCTTTTATTATATACTATACATATATACAATAATATTTATTAAACACTTTTAACATTTTACATAAAAAATCATGCCATAAGTTTACAAAATAAATCACATAATTTTTTTTAAAAATGTAAAGTCCCTCTCACTTAATTTCACCTTTTAAACTAATACTACCGAAAATAAACAATTCCTTCCATCTTGTCGTTCCTACGAGATTTTGAAGTATCATTTGTAAACAATACACAATGTAAGGCATAACGTGCAACTTGTCAATACCGACCTGGTGATGGACGCGACGGAGACGAACCGTACCAAATCATGTTGTTGGTAACGTTTCTGTGATGGTGTTGATGCAAACAGGGCTGCGGTGCTGATTAATGATATGGGGACTAGTTAATAATTCTAGTGCTTGATTTAGATTTAGCGTGGTTTGTCGCCGAACATGAAAATGATGAGGGGAAAAATACACTGGTGATAAGAATAGCGGCATTAATGCAGGAATGAGATGGCATTTAGCACCATCAAACTGAACCGGAGGTTTTGTGACAAGGCCGGAGAAGTGTACACGTACCATCCTGGTATCGTTCCATCAAACAGTAAAATCGATAACATCAGTAAAGCTCACGCAGACAAGGTAATCTAGAAAAACAGTGAAAACTGAAGAAAACATAATAATCAGACCTCTCCATCCCATCCATTGTCAAATGATCACCAACAAATATGGTCCCTGCTACGCCGCCAACCCACAGTGCCCGTCACGCACGAAAACATGATAGCCATGAAAGACCGAGACTTCAAGGAAAGTAACTAAGGTCTTGTTTATTTAAAAATTTAATATTATATATTAACGATAATTATTATACATTATAATAATATATAATATATTTATCAAATAATTTTAACATTTTACAATTAAAAATTATTATCATCGTAAATTATATACCTAAAATACTGTAAACCCTACACTCCACCTTATCTAATCTCACTATTTAAACAAATACTACCAAAGTAATCCGCAGTGCGTACAACCCTAAACGAGAATCCATGGATGCAATTGGAGATTGGCACAGATGTGATGGTATTCTGTCCAGTTGAAGAACTTATCGTCCTACCACGAGGTGTCAAGGTCCAATTAATAAGTTTGGATTCTCTCGAGATGTAGGCTGCAAAGTCCTACGTACCAACTTGTCTTTGCCAGCTGCCACAAGGTGTGGTGAGTGTACTACGTGCGTATTCTGCTATTTGCCCCTATACACCAGAATGATGATGGCACAGCTCGTCGTGAGCTGTGTGGCGAAGCCGGCTAGAGTATGGAGTCTATGGACCGTATGGTAACTGGAAAATATTGAGGTTTTCTAACGATGACCAACAATAAAATTTCTATTGAAGCGATGCAGATGTATACGTCAAGAAATGAACTACCTTCACAAGTCACGCCATCGCCAATGGCGTTCTCTTCGACACAGCCGCAGATTTGCTTTTGCTCTTCATTTCAGCTATATCCGATAAAGAACTCCGACGTGCTTCAGCACATCTTAGATATTCGTCGAGAGGAGGAATACACAATGTGTTGGCTTCCTTGCGAACTTCGCCTCTAATTATCTGTATAAAGGAGAATATTGAATGACAAGATTTCAGTATTAAGAGAAATATTAAATCTACATGTTTACCTTAGAAGCCCAGCTGCGTTCTGCTTGCTGGCACACGTCACGAATGTCGCGACCAGACATCCTGGGATGATATAGACAAATTTTAAAAAATTTTTGTTAGTTGATTGAGGACTGCAATTTATACCAGGAACAAAGGCCCTTGCAAGGAATCAAGATTATTTCATTGCTCTTCAAAGTTCCAAGGAATGCCTTGCTCTTAGGCCGTACATAAAAAATTGATACTTGCCCACCACCATGATGCTGCGAACGAACATAAGAAATCGATAACGATTTCCCACGTAGGATGATTACGAGGTACGTATAAGATGGACCTCGTACAGAATGATGGACTGTTATTTTAAGCAACAATTCAAAAATTTAACCTACACTAAAAGAGAGAAGAATCCTGAATTTGTTCTATGTTGTCTTCTTTATACACCTTAAATGTATGATGCCATTTCTGCAAACTTCTAAACCTATGTTTGGAAATTGGGTGAGATTAAGTGAGGTGGGAGCTCACACTTCTCACCGTAGGCATGATTCTTGATTCTATTTTTATAAATTTTTTCTAAACAATTGATATTAGAAAAATAAACTTACAAAATCGACAAAAATTGTTAAAAGTAAAATTATTTCCATCATTTCATATTCATATTCAGGTAACACATGGCCTAAATGGTGGTTGGTGAAGGAAAGTGGTGGAAACTAGAAACATTGAGATAGGAAAAATCAAGATCAGTAACACATTGGCATGAAGCAATAATGCATCCTGCATGTATCAAACTAAATTGTATTGTCACTGATACGAAGGTGAAGTACATACTCGGCATTATAAATTATTCAGATGTACGGATACTGACAACTATTGCATGGATGGCATTAACCATTTATTTATTTGCAAGTGTGCCAGCATAGTGTGACCAATACTTTGATTGTTATTACTACTATACTATTTAATAGCAAGTAGAAAACATAGGAGTTTCTAGCAGTCAACATGGCAAATCAACAAACCGTTTTCACAGAATTCACACTTATACATGGAACAGTAAATACTAAATTTTGAGGCACGTGGAATGCCTGTAACTTGGGGAATGAAGTCCTTTTTTGAAAATCGAGTCAATTTCATGCTAAACATAACTATTAGAACTGAATTTGGTAATGGGTCACATAAAAATTCAAATTTATATTGGATGACAAGAAACATTTATTCAATATGCTAATGGCATATTTATTGATCACCAGATAAATATTAAATTACAGACAAGGAAAATATAGTAGAGCTTACTCTTTTGTAGCTGCCGCAAGTTGAACCAACTCTGGTTTATTCAAGTGTTTTGCATACTGTGCTGCTATTTCCTCGCGATTCTTTTGATCAGGAAGACCAAAAGAAATCATAGAATCAAATCGGCTAAAAGGTAATGAGGAAATTAAACACAATTTTGTCATTTCGTGTGAATTTTGTTTCACAAAAGGTCAAAAAACAAAGCCAACTAACCACAGATACCTGATAAGAGCAGGATCAAGGTCCTCCTTTCTATTTGTTGCAGCAATAACAACTATCCTTTTTTCCTGCTCAAATCCATCAATCTAGCAAGGAAAAGAAAAGCAGGTTAAGATATGTTTTCAAAATGGATCATAATAAATCATATTTAGTGAAAAATATAATTGTACAATATAGAAGGCCACAATATTTGGAACAAAATTTAGACGTCTAGACCTAAATGATTGACAAAACTATTATATAGCCTATCAATTTTTTTTTTAAAGAAAAAGATGAATATATTTAGGATGGGCCTGGCTGTAATGGTAATGTTGCTAGATGCCATGGCTTTGATTCCACGGAAATCTAAGAAAACATGGCTTTAGCTACTAAATTTAGCAATGAACAACAAAACTATGACTATTTTATACATTTAGTCACATGTTAGCCATTGATTAGCCAAAAGATAGCATTATCCCAAAAAAAATATGTACTAGAACTTCTTTAGGAAATGGCATACTTAAATGCAAGCTAAAAGAACTCTTATGATCAGAATTTTTTGGATGAAAGTTTGAACCGTCTTGATGTTGAAAAATATCAAAATGACCATTTGGAAACAAAGTTCTTGGCACGTGAATAGCTTTGATTGAAAAACTCATTCACCTAATCATCTTTTTTTTTTTACCTAATCATTAATTAACCTAACATGTCATATGCAATACCATTATTGAGCCAATTCATGCATAAGCCTCATAGTCTATTCTTAATTTCTATTCTTAATAATGGGGGTTTAGTCTTACATCAAGAGCAGTGAACATAACAAGGGCTATTCCTAATAATAGGGGTTTAGTCTCACATCAAGAGTAGTGCACATTGTAAACCTTGTAAGTGGGTTTAAAGGGATTTGTTAGAGTTAAGATATGTATTAGGATTTATATTATGTTGTAAGTGGGTTTAGTTCCATATTGATGAAGTGTCTTTTGTCATGTTTATGTAACCTCTATAAATAAAGACGTTATATTCAGTTAGTGAATCAATCCTCTAATTTCTCTTATATTCAATATGATATCAAAGCTTAGATTTTGAGAGCCCAAAATAGAGAAATCTAGGTGGGAAGGAGGGAACCTTAGTCATCAACCTCCTTCTAACCATCCACTTCTCATTCTCCTCATTTACCGCAAACCCTAGTGCCACTTCAATCTCCTTCACCTGCAAACAGACAGACCACCTCTCCTCTGCCTATTGATAGGCAAGTGACTCTCTTTCACAAGAACAAACGAGTGGCTCCTTTGCTTGGACAGACGAGCAACTCTTCTACTCAGTTGGACAAACAACTGACTTTCCCTAGTTCTGCCAGTTTTGGCGACTTTTCTCCACCTCTGCAAGCCAACTCTGTTGCCATTTATGGAGGCTACTACACTGTCCTTTGGCAGATTACTCAAATTCCACCTTGACACTTGTAAGCAACTCCACCTTCACCTCACGGGAGACTGCTTCTCTGTTGCGATTCTTGTAGGTGACTCATCAGCCACCATGTCGACTCACACAAGTGACTGCTCCATTGTGACCCCCAAAGGTAAGTCCCACAGGTGACTCTGCAAAAAAGAAAAAGAAAAAAAGGTGACTCCTCTGCCTCGCCAACTCCCACATACAACTACTCCTATGTCACGACTCCTGCAGGTGCTCTTCAATCCCACCAGCTCATACAAGCAACTGCTCCCCCATTGCGATTCTTGCAGGTGACTCCTATTTCGCCTTTTACAAGTGACCTTTTCCACCTCCTTCCAGGTGACCATCCCACCTGCAACTCTCCCCCAAACGCTATCCTCTTGTTGCCACTATCTACACCCATTAAGGTTATATTGGAGAGATGAACAAACAGACAATAAAAGTTTTTGCGTGCACGTGAGCATATGTGGGAAAAAAAACTAATGTTTTGAGTTTTTAACTATGTTATTGTTTAAGTTATTAAGTTTTTTTTTGAATTTATAACAAGCTAGATGCTTCAACTTGTAGAGAAGTGTTGAAGTTAAGATATGTATTAGAGTGTTGAAGTTAAGTGTCCTTTATCATGTTTATGCAGCCTTTATAAATATAGGCATTATGTTTGGTTAATGAATTAATCCTCTCATTTCTCTTATTCTCATTAGGGTCACTACCAATGAATAGATCATCTCTCTAACTTTTTTTTCGTCTCAAACAATACAATATTTTTAAAAAAAAATTTACAAGATTGTTTTATTGATGCATCATTTGGAAATGCTTTTCTGTCAACAAACTTCTCAAAATGCCACATTAGAAACTCATTTCAAGATACGCTTTAAACCTAAGCCATTTATTAACATTTTTCGCTAGATAGCATATGCCAATGTGCTTCTTGACAAAATCATATCCAAGTCACCCTTCCCTTAATAATCAGTTTATTAATATCTCTCAAACTACGATCATGCAAACCAAAGAACATTTCAATCACCTAGACATGCAATATCTTATTAGGCACTTATAACAGAAAAGAAGAGACAAAGCTCAACCTGTCGTAGTATAACTGACAACAATCTTCGTGTGGCTTCATGCATTTCATTATCACGAGCTGCAGCAAAAGAGTCAACCTAGGAAAATTTAAAAAAGGTCAACAATAATATCAAATATTAATCGAAATTTGTGAGGTGGGCCTAAAAATAGATAATGAAATCAAGAGAATAAACCTCATCTAAGAAAATGATAGCCCCATTCGGCAGTTCATTTGCCAATGAGAAAACAGATCCCAGTAAGCGCTCACTTTCTCCATAATATTTTGACATGACTATCTCCAAAGGTACATATAATAAAGGAACACCCTGGGAGGAGTTAGCAATTGAGGCTGAAGAACATTGAAGTGGAAGGAGAGGTAGAATTTATTATAGAAAGAGATATGAAACATCAAAACATATAATTAATCTCTTCTATAACACAGTAATGATTATATATCGAGATCATAGCTCAGGGAACTTTCCAAGCTATTTCGTCAGAAAGAATCTAAGAAGGATAGTGCACCATGAAACTACTTTCTGATATTTTACTGTAACATATGATGGGAATAGATATATTAGTGTAGCACGTGATGGAAATATTCATATTCAATCATAAACATGGTAATCAATAAATTTGGGATAGATACCATAGATACGTATCTTTAGATATTTCAATTGCAAATAAGAAAATAACTCTCTCGAGAAACAACAAAATCAGCTTTTGTCAACAATGATGGCCTGATCATTTTATGTGGCACACGGAGGTTATGCTAGAGTATAGGTGGAGGTTTCCTTTCTTTAGTTACACTTTTTTAAAAAAACTTTTGTCACTATTTCTTAGGAGTGGCCTGCTTCTTAGGGATAAAAACATACTAGTGGTCGGATATCTCTTCTTGAAGTTTTTTACATCAATATAATAGATAACCTTTTGAGACATCATAAAATAAGTACGATCAAAATTATTTGAATGGTATGTTTGGCCCAAATCTGCAGCTTACTTCACTTAGGTGATGAGTCATTCTAGCACATTCAGTCAAGTCTAATTAATGCACACTTCCTTGTTGCTTCGTATAATTATTACCTTAGACAAATGAGTTTCCTTGGAAAAAACTTCAGAATGTATATCAAGCAAATACATATAGGGAAAGATAATCATCATACCGCTTGATTAGCTATTACACGAGCACTTGAAGTCTTTCCAGTCCCTGCATGCAAAAAACAAAGAGGAAATCAAGCATACCACCTCTAATATACCAACTATGAGAATGACAGAGTGATCATGCAATAAAATTTAGTAAAAGAGAATGAAATAAGTTTGTCTTTTGTTCAGACGTTCTTCTAATTAATGCTCACTTGAAGTTTATAAATTTCAACATCGAGCAATCAATAATAATAGATTTCCACCACCTAGCAAGAATATTGGAATCCAATCATAATCAATTCCAAGATCAGAAAAGTGGAACCTGTAGATGATCCATATCTGTATTAGAGAAGCATACACCAATGATGTAGTGCTTAACCTTCTCTATAATTGGGCATTGAGTAGGTGTGTTAAATTTATGTACCAAGCTAAGCATGTTTGACATAAATGCTTCAGCATGAGGAAGAGTGTTAGATATAATAAATATGTGTTAGTGCTGTTATGTTGTATTGGAAATGGGTATCCATTTAAATAGATATCCAAATATATCCTTTATAAACCTTGTAACCCTAACTTTATGAGATTGATGCCACCTTTTCCTCTCATCCAACAATAACCATGGTTCAAATGTAATCACATTGGTCTAGCATTTCACTTAATACACTTCACACCTAAATTTTAAACTAACTCGTGCATCTTTTTGTTGATCCTTGAGCCTAAGCTAACAAAAGCCTTTTTTGGCGTGTGCTAAACACATAAACCTATCAACTTATTAAATTCAACAAGCAGTCCAAGAGTCCAATAGGCAACCAAGAACATAATCCATGAAATGCAGGGACAGGTACAAGTATTGATATGGCTATGGATATATCATTCTAATGACATCAACAAAGATACAAGTATAATCAATATTTTAATGTATATATGTGGGATATAGGATTTTTAAATATGATTACTAAGCTTATAAGAAAATAAAAGAAGAAAGAAAAAATAAACCTAAAATAATGATCATAAACCTAAAAATCTTTCTCATCTCAATACAAACTATAATGAAATATAAATCTTCAAAAAAAATTTGAATTATCAGTCTTAAATGGGTGAAAGTATATAATATGTATCAAGGGGAATTTCATACCTGTATCTTATCATACATGTATTGGTACAATAGGTGTCCTCATGTATCGGGGTATCATAGCATGTTACTTTATGCTTGGTAGTAAAAACATGTGCTTCTACTTATATAATTGAATTATAAAAGAAAATGCTAGATCATTGCCTTCATCTTGACATGATGACTTCTTGATCATCCGGCTGTTTTTTAGTGATTGACTTGACCACTTGTAGTTGATTTGATTTAATCTATATTCTTCCTTTTTAATTTTTCAATGAGCTCAGTGTATCCTTCTTGTCCTTTATTGCAGTAGATTCTCACTTACAGCAAAAGAAAAATATTTATACCAAAAGGAAGGCAAGATTTGTCCTCAGAATTTCTTGGCTCGGTCCTGGGATTTTGAATAATGTTTTTTTTCAAAAGCAAACTTCAATGCCTCTGATCGGAACTTTGAATTATTCAGTATCCTAAGTATTTAGATGAACAATTTCTAAAATAGAATCATATGTTGACTTCTTTTTTTAAGATCTGATGATGGGGATGAGGTAGTTACCTGGTGGTCCTTCAAAAAGGACAGCTCGAGGTCGATTTGTCTCAAACTTTTTCCGAGTGCTACGAGCAATATCATCATATAATTCAGGGTTTTGTAGAGCCAATAGGATATTGTCTTCAATTTCTCTGGAGCAATTATAATCACAAATTTGAAGAAAAAAAGATACAAGAATAACCATAGCTGAGAAACGGGAGAGTGCAGTACACAAGAAGTAAGCCATTGATCTAAATTTCACACCTATAACAAGTTTGACTGTAAAATAGCACACCATTGATGGACTCTAAACACCTATATATGATAATCTACAAGCTAAATATAAATAAAAATAGAGATTTGCACAGCATTGCTAGTTTTTTCCCAAACAATAGTATTTTATAACTTGTGGCTAATTATGTATCTGTAGGCATAACACCAAACACCAACTTCCTGTCAGATTTCAGTCCTTAAAAATGTAGTGCGTCAAACATTGGTGTGGTGGAACTAGAAACATGGTAAGAGGAAGCTCAGTAAATTTTATCAAAAACGTCAAAGCTTGATTTGAACTCTAGTATGAGATAAAATAAGCAACAGTATAGATGTACACAACAGTAGGGTTCACTTTCTAGAAATATGATATTGAAGTAACTTAACACAAAAAAAGACACCATATGCACTTAACAGAAATCACATAAAACATAAAATTTGATTTTATGATACAAAAGTATCATAAATGATATTAAATTTCATTTAAAGTATATCAACAACCACCAAAACATTACCACCGAATAGGTTCAACAACAAGAACACATTTTTCCATTTATCATAACCATCACTAAATCTTCAAGTAAATTATGATATTCTAAATTTTTTCTCCTATTTCTAATGAAGTAATTTTTTATCTTCCTTTGCCTAAATTAATTAATTATTTTTTCCTTACAAATGCATCTATATACTTTCTATAGAAATAACCATCTAACACAAATTTCTCTTATTTTATCCCTAACAGGAACAACTACCACCCTATTTTGGATGAAATAATTTCTTAAATTCTCTTATAATATTACCATTCATCTATCTTAACATTCTCATTTCTATTACATTGATTTTTTTTTTACATGTTCATGTTTAGCAATCCAACATTCTATACAATACAATATTTTTTTTTTTTGAAATCCTATGCAAACAAAGAAATATGAAGAAGTGATATGAATAATCTTAACATATGCGCAAAACTAAATCAAACCAGAAAAAACAGCACAAGTTAAAGATGCATACCGTTTCTGTTCATCATATCCTGCTATATTTTCCCATGATACTATCCCATCTGCAGGTATTCCATGATATTTCTGCAATCCATACACTCTTACTCCCATGCCCTCTAATGCAGACACTGTTTTCTCCGCAGGTGGCAATGGTTCTTTTTGAGTTTCCCTTCTATTGTAACCACCAGATTTTTCTGATGGTTTGCGGGCTTTGCTATGTGAAACTGACAGCTTAAGCACACCAACAATAGCATCAAGCTCCTTGGAATTAAAACTTCCCTTCTTTATGAATTCCATCTCCTAGGAGAATGGACCGATGTCATATTTCATGAAAGAAAATAAATTTATAGAATGAAAAAATAAAAAAATACCAATGTATGAGAGAAAGACTAACAGGATCCTCAGAGCCAAGAAGGGACTTGAATAAAAAAACACATAAATCCTCAGTATGCATATCCTCAGATTTTAGTGAGTCCATTTCCTTATGATTCTCCTTCAATGGTTCCATGGGATAAAGAGTTAGTTGCCATGCCACTGCACTGAAGGAAAATGAGAAACAAATATAAATCATAGAGAAATCAAAAGCAGAAATGATACCCAACTATTTTTTTGATTTGCCTCTTCAGCAAATCATTTTCCTGTTTGATTTATCCTATTAGTTATTTTCCATTAGAAACACAATTACCTCTTCAGCAAATCATTCATCCTACTTTCCTTCAAAACACAATAGAAACATTATAACACTTTCCATTAGGCTTGTAAGTGGATATTCAAAATCCAATTCAGATCAAAATTCATTTAGTAGACAAAAATCTGAATTCAATATTTGACGATTAGAATTCAGTTTTGAAATTGATGTCATAAAATATCCAAATCAAATTCAGATATGTATCTTATCCATTAAAGAATATTCAATCTGAATCAATTTAGCAACTACTGAAATATCCAAAGCCACACGATTAGCTACTGCACCAGGTGCATTTTCCCTGTCATTCGGTCCATTCAGAATTCTTTTAGATGCTATCTAGATACCATCCAATCTGATTAATATACAGCCATGTATATTTACTTTAATATTCTTCATATAAAAAAGTATATAAAACTAAAATATATTTGAAAATAGCGTATTTTAAAAATAAAAATCACATTTAATTTATCATGCTGCTCAATTTATAACTTTTTTTACAAAATAAATGCAGAAATTGTATCATTAATATTTGAATTCCAATGATTACATTCGAATTACCCAAATTTAATTTCTAAATAGATACGGATATTGTTCAAATTTGGATAAATTTGTCAGGTACAGATTACTTCTATGGGATTTGTAGAGTTTCTCAGAATCAGAAAATTTCAACATTGGGCAATGAATTAGCCACATATGTAATCATTTTGAATTCACAAAACAGCAATTCCTCACAAGGGAATTGACCAAGGAATGAACAAAGATGAAGTTTAAGAAGGTAACAAGAAGAAGAGACGATCAAGAATACAAACAACTTCAATTTTAATGGCATAGAAGAGGATCTATGAACCAAAGGAACCTTGTGTTTATTTTTATATTTTTCAGTTAAAGACCTTCATTATATGATACCTAGAGATGGAAAAAAATACAGTTATGAATATGGGCCATGATATTTGCCTTTTAAGATGGCAGATAAAGGGACAGATACCAATTTTAAAGATACGTTTATGGTCACACAGAATATAGACAAGAGGATGTAAATGCAGAAAAAAAAAGAATTTGAATGTTGGCAAAAGAAAGATTCATGGACAACACTGTCCATTTTTTATACAGTTTAAGCATCAAGTCATAACAGTGGCATATTTAATAGGGGAAAATCATGCCCGACACTCACTGTTTAAATCAAACTAGTAAAATACGAAAGTATCAGTATCATAGAAAAGCAGTGATAACCTGTCCCATGCACGCAGTATCATTTCTGATCCCCCGTGATGATCAGATTTTGAACCAAGCTTTGAAGCAAGATCTGCAATTAGGTGTGACACCTCACAGGTTGGAGGAATTTGGAACTTTACTGTAACCTAGAAGAGAAAAAATAGCAAATAAAATGTTGAATCTCAATACACAGATATTTTCTCCAATCACAAACATTCTGTCCTAATTTAAAATGACAGAAGCATAAAAAAAGAAAGGGAACCAGAACCTTATCAACCAGATTTCCATCAAACAACAACGTCAACATGACAACAAAACAAAAGTCAAACCATATAAACAAGAATAACCAAGTTAGAGCTCTACATCATAAGAGGACTGGTGATAAACCACCTCTCCAAGTTATGAAAAACTCTTCAAGAAAGGTGTTTGTCCTAATAAACAGGTGTGTCTCTCTGTTGGTAGAAGAGATGGGGACAATACACAAAAAGACTGTTAAACTTATCATTAGATGTGCTATTAGATGGCTATGTTGGTTAGATGGACGTCCATGTAAGGGTTAATCCCTATATGTACGCAATTGATCATAGTAATAAAATTGACAGATCATTTTCTCCTAAACCAACATAGTATAAGAGCATTAGGAAAAACTCTAACCCACTGTTGTCTGACCATTGCCAAAACTGCCAGCACACCCCCCCCCCCCCCACACACACACAAAGCCAGGTGGTATGATCAACACTACTATGGCCAAACCAGGTCTTCCATGCCTTTTCCCACCCCACTGTCTCTTTTTTCCTCTTCCTCCACTATCACCAATCCTTCTAGACACAACTGCTGGGTGCAGATGGCTGTTGGTTGTTCAGCTAGATGTGGAAATCTTCCGGAGTGTAATGATGCTTAAGTTGACCAAGAAAATTTGAATGATGTTGCATACTATTGCCAAAGTCTGAGATCAATGAGCAATTTTACACATCAATTTGGGGAACAATCAATTCAAAAGTTTTTTAGTACTCTTTGGGCTTTACCTGATGATTGGGAGATTTATCAGCCATTTATTGTCATCATCTCTGGGATAAAAGAGTGTAGGGAAGAATTGGAAACTGTCATCTGTCTAGTTGATCACAATCCAAATTTTGGATATCAGATTCATGGATAGATTCTCAAGATAGAGATTATGCCTACCCTTCAGTCTACATTTCCAAAAAATTTGTGCATTTCAACTGCTACATCTGCTATTTTTCTAGACCAATCTGTGATATGTAACCACAAGTTGTGGTCGTATATGTTGTCATGGTAAATCTGTGGAAGGAGGATAGGGCACTCATGTGACCATTGTGGAAAGAACAACTATACACCTGTCAGGAGTTCAGACATGTCTGGTAGCCCTATAGCTCAACATGCTTCTTCGGAGACCACTACTAATACACCATTACAATCAATGCCTCTCTCAAGCCAATTATAACATGCAGCTGCAACTACACATAAACTTGTCCACGGTTACTACCTCCAACATTACTATATCAGACACCAATGCTTTGTTAGTTTTGGCAGCATACTAGTTTATAGACACTAGAGTCTCTTTCTATAAGTTAGGTACTCCTGATCTTTTCAGTCATCTTTATTTTCTTAGAAAGGTCAATAGACTGAATTTCATTATCTGATGCATGTTCACTAGTCATTGTTGATGACTGTAGTTGCCACATGTCTAGGGGAAGGGTTGTTAAATCTTCTTCCAAAATCATTCTTGAAAAGTTCTTTATATACATGATTTTCACGTGAATTTGCTTTCTATTAGTATTTATACCAAACAAATTTTTATCATTTTTTTTTTCATTGTGCTCTTCAGAATTTACAAAAATAGAGGAGAATGGATTGGATGGATATGCATGTAAAGGTTAAACTCTATGTACATTGTAATTGATCATACTAATAAAATTGATGGATCATTTTCTCTTGGACCAACAAAGACAATCATCTAATGACCCCTGAAAATGTTCAGCTTTTAGTTAACAAAATTCAAACCCTAAGACATTTGAGAGGATTGAGCTCAATCCAACACATAATTCTCCAAGTATTCAACAATTTTCCTCCAATAATAATTCCTCAAAACATCCCTAGATAATTGTTGGAATTATATATATGTATTAGACCTAATCATTATCTTGAATTGGTGAGTTAACGGATATATATTTATCTTAGGGTTCCTTGATCCATTGTTTGAAGGTGCCAAGTTCTCAATAAATTTTCTTTCCAACAATTCCACATGGTACCAAAGTGCAAGATTAAACCTAACCCTGGAAAAAGGAATTAAAAAAGGACAGCAGCCCCTGAGTTCCTGCATTGACCAGGCTGCTGCTGCCACCTCCCCTCCCTCTTCCACCACTCCCACCTTCCTCCTCCCCTTCTAGCACTTATTTACACCATGACCTCTTTTTCTGCCCATCATTTACCACCGCCAGCTTTCCAGCCTTACCTCAACTTGGTGGGCAGCAGCTCCACTCCACCGAACAGAGGGCAATCGGTAGTAAAGGCTTTCAAGCTACTAACTACCCCATGTCCTGGACAACCACCAAGTGTTTTTCATGATAAGCGTCCGGACCTCTATTTTGCCAGCAGTATGGTGCCCCCAGTGATGAAAAATCCTTCAAGTGCATGAATATTAATTATTGATTTTTTCCACACACACTTCACTATATTTGTTGTTTGTGCTACTGATTCCACATTATGTACATTCTGTTATTCCAAAATTGGTTCTACAAATCCTCGAGACAGATGATTAGTTGGGATGAACAATCCTTCAACCGCATGAATATTACTTATTAATTTTTTTCCATATCGCAAGTTATGATCGTTGAAAAAGTTTGGGTAATATCAGACAATCGCATACCTCACTTTTATATCTTCGTGACTAAATGAAATCCAGTATAACGAGTATCCATTTTAGTGTGATTTGCTTCGCACAAGTAATTGATATCATATCCTTTAATAGTGTGATGTTATGTGTCATATCGTACGATTGACTGCCACCTGCACGTTCAAGTTGTGTTCTCTAATTCCAGTCCTATCTTAACCTAGCTAGAAGACATAAAATGCTTTGATACAACGAACTCGTGCAAAATCGGATATGACAGTAAAAACGATCTACCTTTTGTCCCTTGACAGCCACGGAAAAGGGAGGATACGAACCGCACTGCATTCCTTTAGCCTTAATGAGGTCTTCCAACCTCTTCCTCTCCTGGTTGGCGAGCTTCTCCATCGCAGCGAAGTTGGAACCGGCCGCAACCGGTGCGGCGACTGCGGTCCCCTCGTCAGCGGATGCCGCGTTATCCGCACGAGCAGTCTCCACAAGAAACGAAGCAGCAGTGGCCCCTCCGATGAGTCCGGCCGCGTAAGGAAAAACGCCACGCCAGCGCTGCTGGTACTGGCGCTGCCGCTGGTCACCTGAAAGTGCCTGGAAATGGGAAGGCAGAGGAGCAACAACGGAGGATGAGGAGAGGAGGCGAGGGAGAGGAGGAGGAGGGCGGCGAAGTGGTGTCCTCCCTCCCGCCAAAATGCGGGATGTAATTCGCGGCAACATCGTCGTCGGCCACCACCAGCCGCTGCTCGGCTTGTGCTTGCCTTCGTTTCTAATTTTTTGTAATTCCCTGGTTCGGTCTTCGACTCTTCGGTGCCTTCTCGGGCAAGAAACGGATTCGGATAGTCGGATTCGGTAAATTTATTAAAATCTTACGCAAGGGCCATTTTCTTGCTTTTCCTTTTATACCAATATATTGATATTAAAGTTAAATAGATAAAATTATATTTAAAATATTAAAATATAAAATATATAAAAAAATTTATTTTTTGCGAGAGGAGAGGTGGCAGTCACCGAAAAAGGAGTGTGGAAGTGTTAGTCGTGGGTGGAAGGAGACTGTGCGGAAGGGTTTTTTATTTGAGTTTTAAATGATTTAAATTAAATATAGATTATTGAATTAAGTTATCATTAAAAAAAAAACGAGAGTGAAGTCACTAAAAAGTATTTTTCTTTTTTATAATACGTACAAATAATCTTCTTCTTCTTCTTTCTAAATTTCTAACAGTAGATCTTTAATCTTAATTTGCTCGTTTTTACGAATCTTTATTTTATTTTTGTTTTTGTTTATTTTGTGTAATCAGAATTTTATTATTTTTGTTATAAGTTTGAGAATATCTCATTATTATTCACCAAAATTTTATCAGTTGACTTTCTTGTACGGTATTGACATTATCAATGAAATTGAATGTAATTGAAACCATTACGTGGCTAAATCTACTATTAATAGAGTCTTAATTAGACTAGTTGAATTTTAAGATTTAGAGAGATTTGTGTATTTAAAATTAATAAAAAATTATATAAAATGATGAAAATTTTAAACACTACTTTAATGTTGGACCTTAGAGAAATTGGATTTTGATAACCGCTAATTAGGATTTTACTTTTCTTCTTCTTCTTTTGTTTTACATCTCTTTTTTTTTGTTTGCTCACTTATGTAAAAAGTGATTTCTTAAATATTTGTATTTTTTGAAAAAATAAGTAATTGTTCATGGATAACAAATTTTTCTTTGTAAACGTTATGATATTTTAATTTGAATAAAAAACTTATGCCAGTGAAAATTTTATACATGTAGAATTATAAATTAGAACTTTTTGTTAATTAATTGTAAATTCCAATTTATAATAAAAGGCTTGAAAATAATCATATATATGCAGAAAACTATTTAAATTTCACTATAAGTCTATTTCCTTGTGGTTCATGAATATAATTACTAACTTGTATACTTAAAAATAAGCTTTACATCAAAGTGAGACGCGCAGATATCATTACTTTTCTGCCAAAAAAATCAAACGATATTTAATTTATTTATACTCTCTTTTCATAAACATCAGCATTGATTTATGCTCCATTCAAGATGAACTTGAAGGGAGATATGCATGAATTTAATTTAGAGCATTGCTGCTAATTTTTTTAAAGATAAGCTTTTATCACCAGAAAATGTGGATTGACTCCCTTGATATCTTTATTTGTTTTAATAAAATATGTCACAATCAGAAAATTGCTGAATAAATGAGGTGAACCGGATGAGTTAAAGCTAACAATTCATTTCATTTTGGTTTCAGCGATGAAATAGTTGGATTTTGTTTCAATGTCTTCCAAATCTATATCCAATGCTCAAGCAGGACTGATGCAATTCTAAAAATTACCACGAGGATATTACTAGATATATATATATCATCAAATCATTCAAACTCATTCAGCCCTGTGTTCGTGTGCTCTGTTCTGATAAGCCTTCAAGACAGTGATAGAGGAGACAAGCATGGATAATTTCCCATGACTCGTCGGATAACGCAAATAGTTAAGTTTTAAAAAAACAACAATTGAACCAAACAACGATAAACCTAATATTACCCTCCGCATCATTTATAGAAACAAAAAATGAAGGAAATTGGAACACTAATATATAAAAGAAAGGATAATTACAAAATATTGTTCTAGTGGAGTGGTTATTCCAAAGGATTGCCAATAGATACATAAATCATCACCGTAATCAAGACTGTACATTCTGCAATGTGATGTGCCATATCTTCAAGCCCCTCGCGTTGGCAAATGGCAAAGGTTGGATAAAATCATATAACAAGCCCATCTTCATGTAACCAATATACTTTTTGATGAACTAAAAAAGCTTCGGCATCGGGTACAAAGAAATTACCATGGAAAATCATTCATTACGTGCCCACCATGCATCGCTCGATCATATATAACGAGCGGAACAGCAAACTGTTGACGTCTCGTTTCCTCAAAAGAGAAGATTGCCTGTAACTTCTAGTGTCGTTTCCTTTCAGCTATTGCAGTAATTATTTGGATCTAGTCATTCATAAAAACATTGGTTAGTGGAACAAAATACCAAACAAACCACCTATATAATCAGGTGAAATAAAGAACTCAACAAAGCCATGTGAATTGAACTTCATATATAGACAAGTAGTTTGTGTTACTTTGGAGAGAGGTGGGCTCATATTGAAGTGCGATGGTGGAAATCATTATTTGTGGCGCTTCTACGTATTAGAAGTAAGAAGTTGGTTATGCAGAGATCAACAGAAATGATCTTTCACAACTATCATCAGCGTACCTGCTTCAATCTTGAACTGAACTAGGTACAGTGCCATGCAAAGCATTCTTCAAAAGTCTCTGTGAACAAATACCTGAATAACTACCTCTTGATTGGCTGTTAAGTTCAGCAAGTGGATTTACAACGAATCCACCACGAATTCCATCTTGTCGTCTATCCCCTTTTAAGGGATCCATGCTTTCTTTAACAGCCAAATCCCTTGCATCCGTAAATGCTGAGGTACTTGAAACTGAAAGTCTAGAAGAATACCTTCCCTCAGTTCTTCTCCAGAACCTCGAACTCAGGAATTCTGCACCTGGCAATTTGCAGCAAGCACCAGCTGAAGGATTTGATGTTTTCCCAGTTGAAACAGCCAAGTCTTGGGAGATTTCATCTAGCACCATCTCTAAACTATGCACTCTAGCCTCAAGAGAACGTATGCCACTCTCTGAACTCCCAATTAACCTCTAAAAAATGGATAGACGAAAAGTTCAGATAAATTAAATGGTTACACATACAAGAACATTATGAGATTTTACATAATTCATGGTCAAATGGCGTATCCACCTTTAAATAAACCATATAGTACGACCTATGTTGAATGGAAAGAAGATAACAACGACATTATTGTTGTATCACAGTAGAGTAGAATCTCTTATATATAATGCCAAACTCAACATCTATTTTATGTCAAAATCTGGTAAATTGATAAATGGGCATGCGTTAGTATCATGTTAAAGTCACTGTGGTGGGAAAATAGTAAATAAATCACATTTTATTAACAAGATTACCATGTAAATGCTAGTTTTGATGTCATATCAACAAGTATCAGCAAGTTTTGTTGACATGATCTTATAAAAATTCATTCATTGTCACTCTCCTTCTAACTAAAGCATCTAAAAATCAAAACATTCAACAGACTCTGTATTCTTAACACAACTAAGGCAAAGGAAACATAAAATGACTTCAAACGAGTTCACTTCAACAGTCACTCACATAGGCAGCGACAAACAAGTAATAACGGTTTTTTTTGTAACAATAGTAACATCAATAGCCAATCACGTTAACTTTTCAACAACAACAACAAAGATAGGTTAATCATGTTGGTCATTCAACAATTGATAGACACGAGCAATGATCAATCATGTTGACCAAGCAAGAACAAATAAAATCAATAATATTAACTTTCCAACATTAAGCAAGCAGGAAAAATCACCAATTAAATGTTTTCCTTTTCTTGAATAGAAGTAATGGCCCATCACATTGGCCACACGTTCCTTATTCTTCCTTTCTCATTTACCTAAACTCAATTTTTGTTTTGGAAACTTGGAACTTTGGGGTCATTATGTCATCTTTGTAATTTCAGAAATGATTAATATTGAACCCCAAAAAATGAACTTTAATACCTCGCATTCTCTACTTGGCTCTTCACCAAAAAGATCACACAACACGAGTCACAACATTACTGAATACTGAATCACACTACATTGTTAATATGAATTGACTATTGTCTTAGGCATGAAAAAAATCCCACGAAATTACTCGTGTTGTTTGCATGTGATGAAAAATGAATATAATGGTGACCTACTAAGCTATCTTACATATTTTACGTTGGACAATCAAATTACAAGACATTGTCAAACCATATTGCTAGCACTTTTTCCATTGCAATAATTGACTATTGGATGGTTATGGGAGATAATTTCAATTCCAATCATCCACATAAAAGTAAGCATGTTAACTACTGAACTGCATGATTTTATAAACTAAACCTATGTACAAATACATTGTAAAATAATTTTAACCCTTCATTCCACCTCAGAACTGCTTCTGCCTACCATCTCATCCCTCGTCCCTTAAATCGTATGTTGCATAATTTGAACCTGAATAATGCTATTGTGGATTAATGGATTGATCTAACCATCCATATCAAAGATCCACATTGATATTCTAGTACAATAACACAATTCCAATTAAATTAGATGCCTGAAATAAATTAAACTAAACCAATCAAAAGAAAAGAGAAAAATAAAAAGATTTAGTGTGTTTAGTAGAATATTTATAAATAAAGATGAGAACCACAGAAAGTAAGTTGATAAAGAACCCAAACCAAAAAGCAGAAAATGATGCCCTGTGCCCTTCATGGGAGAGTTTCCATAAAAGAAATTTGCAAACTACTAAATTTATAGCAGATTAACAGAAATAAACATTAATTTCAAAAGTTTGCAATGAAATTTTTCATACATCGCATAAGTGATACCTGAAGAAGATCCAACAGGCTGGATTGCTGTTTCTCAATTTGAGCCAGCTGATTGCGAATTGAAGATAGATCACTGTTTTCCTTGTGGATTATGTACAACTCATCAGTAGCATTGCTAGTTACAGTGGCAGATAATGAAGATTCCTTTTCTTGGCCTCGAATTTCATGTGTTGCATCACTGGAATTTCTGTATGTGGTTGCCTTATCCTCAGTGATAACCTCAAAGAGAACTTGTTTTGGTTCCAACTGAGGTCTGACATTACTCATAAATTTTTTCTGCTTATCTTCACATAAAACCTTGTGTGTTAGTGCTTGAGAAGGCTTCTTATAATCAAGCTTACGGAATATTGGTGGGCTTGTTCTGCTTCCCCTGCTTGGAGATGGATTCTTCCTGGAGTTGGTACAAATCGGTGAAGCTTCGGGAGGAGGTGACCTACTAGCTGCTGATCTATTTATTGTTGCAGAACCACCACGGTTATTATTATTATTATTATTGGATTTTACTGAACTTGAAATCCTGGAACGGGTGTGGCCCGAACTTTCTGCCACATTTAAAACAAAAATCAGGACAAGCAACATTAGCATTCATGGACCATTCTAACAAAACATCAACATCGATGGAATTAAAGAAAAGAAATTATTGGTAGATCGAATTACTAGCTAAACACCAAGTGAACAGATAAGTTAGATCAATCAAATGCAATTGGGATGGATCAAAGTACAAAAACGTATGGGTGGTTAATAAAATTCAGTTTGAAACCCTTAAAATACAAGCAGACACCTGAATTGCTAGTCCTTAGCAGGAGAAAAGAAACTTAACGAAGCCTTAAGGTTTCGGTAACATCTGAATGGTGCACACCTCTGAGAGAAGAATTTCCTTGAGAATTGAGTGCATCGTAAACAACATCTCTGCCACCGTCATTCCCAACAGAACCAGGCAGATTCTTCCAGGCCTCTAGCATCTGATTCATCGAATCTCGGACAATTTTCACCTGTTGTTATATTTAGCATTTACCATCGAAATTTCAGAAAGTAAAATGTTTTCAGAAAGTAAAATGTTGTTATAGATCTCCACTAAAAAATAACTACAACAGTAATCGAACCTTGTCGAATCTGCGGGATTCGCAAGTTGAAATGCAGGATGACTTGAAACTCGCAAGTAGATGAGTATCAGGGATCGACGCAATGCGAGACAGAGCCTCAGCTGCCGCCTTGCGCGTGGCCCAGTCCTCGCTCCCAAGGAAATCAATAAGACAAGGCACAATAACCCCCAACGTGGCCGGCGTGGACGCCCCTCCGGCGGCAATGATGCTCCCGAACAGCGACATCAACGCCGACTTAGCCTTGAATGCCTCGCTCCTAGCCAGCTTCGCCAGCCTAGGCACCAGCCTCTGCACATCCGCCGAGATCTCGAACCCGAGGTTCTCCACCGCCACCGCGAGGCACATTGCCGATCCGATCTGCGCGTTGTGATCCTGCTCGAGAAGCAAGCTCTCGCAAAGCGGCCGGAAGACAACAGCCGCGGAGGAGGAAACAGATGAAGTATTGGAAACAGCAGAGGAGGAGATGGAGCGGACAGCGTCGACGCAGGCGGAGCGAACGGAGGAGTCCGTGTCTCGGAGGCGCGAGCGCACGGCGGACACCATACGTGGGAGAAGAGGAGAGAGACACTGCGGAGAATGTGACTTCGACAGAAGGGAGAGGAGGCGGACGCAGTGACGGCGAAGAGGCGTCTTGTCCGACGAGCGGGTGTCCGAGATGGCGGAGAGAAAGGAAGGAATAGAGTCGGCCGGAAGCGATCGGGCCATCGAGTCGAGCTCCAACGCCGCCATCGCCTCCGTGTCTCGGTCCGTAAGCTTGTTCATATACATGTTCGCCGCGCGCTTCACGTCAGTGTTCGCCGCTCTTGTGGACATCCTCTTCTGGATGCGGTTGCGCTTCACGTCAGTGTTCCCGAGCAGCATTGTTCTCCTCTTCCTTCGTCGCCTCCTCCGTTGCAGATCAGAGCAGCATTTGTACAGAAGGGATGAGAAAGGGAAGGCGGAAGGCGGTTGTTACGGAGGGGCGAGGCAGTTGGAGGCGACGGACCACAAGCACAAGGTTGTACGCCAACCCCACTGCTCCAGATACGTATCTATACAATCTAGCGGGACCTTTTGCACTTGGACCCTCCTGTCATATTATTAAGTTTATTCTCTTTCCTTCGTTCTCGGTAAAGGGAAAAAAAGAAGAAGCGGGAATACGTAAACGATTGAATTTTTTTCTTCGTAATTCTGAAAAAAAAACCATTTATTTTGTGTAATTATTAATTGCACGTGATAATTTTGCCATAAAAGTTGTTGGATTGAACCAACGCCTGATTCATTTCATTCGTATGCATAATAATATCTATGTTTGGACTTCTGATTGGTTTGACCACATATGACACCTAACGCGGATCAGATGAAACGGGACTTCAAGAAACCGAATGCAGTGGACCATCCGGTGGTTGGCGGGACCATTGATGCGCATTTCCCATCTCGCTGTGATGCCATTTTTCTTCCCCTTAGATTTTTTTATTAGGTGATTTTTTAATCTTCCGGTTAATTAAATTATCGTAATAAATTTTTATTTCCGGACTATACTTTGGATCCACGTAGATATTCTTAAAAATTAATTTGACGGAACAGAGAATTCATCTCGTACCAAGATCATATTCATTTCGAGATTATTTGATATCGTACTAAAATATTTTTAACATAAAATTCAGTTAAAATAATATAAATCAAATCTTTCTGTTTATTACTGATATAATTTAAAAAAGAATATTTTGGACTATATTTCTTTGCAACGTCAATTTTAATTCTAATTTTTACATCGAAGTTAATTAAAGTTATTATTAATCAAAATTAAAAATACATTTATTTAAAATTTTAACTACCTGTATCATATGACTTACGGAGTGGAAGTTTTTCAATGTAACTTTTAGATATATTTTTATTATAAAAATAGAATTAAAGTTGTTGAAGGCGAAGAGAGGTGAACGATCAGCTTCATTGTAAATAAAGGTGAAAGTGAAAATTACAAATACCATACAATTTGAGAAATCCTAGAAAGATACTCTCCTGTCACATTTACCGAGGGAAAATTTTCGCTTTCGATCAAATCAACAGTAATAGCTTGAATTACAAATACTATACAACATTGGAACTTTCTCCGGCCGCATATGCTGATACGTACGCACGGCTAGCTCCCTCCATTCCTGACAAAGTTACATGTGTACACGTGGGTAGTCGCCGGGATGCATGTGCGGATGTGCCGTGCCGGGGGGGTGGAGGAGATCGACGGCGGCCACCGGCCCACCACCGGCGATTTGTCTCTCCGTTCCAGTCCGCTGTTTACTGCTACTTGACAATAAGTGGAACAGTTGAGTCGATCTCGACGATCTGCTGGGAGCTAGATCGATCAGGCTTTTGTTTCCACCGTCACATGCCGTGCTCGGACCTCCGGCGGATAAGGACGTACGTACGCTTCACTGCAACATAAATATAAAGGTACAGGAGGAGGATGCGGTGAGCCAGGGTTGATGAATGATGAATTTTATCTATATATATATATATAAACGCACCGAATAAGGGCACATCGCATGGATCTGCAAGGAATTGGAGGAAGAACGTGGCGTGGAGTTTGTACGTACGTCGTGTTCCTCTCCATTATTATTCCATGTGTGGGGACGGAATTAATTCATCGATGGAAGCCTTAAATTAGCTCTGGAGCTTTTCACAGCATGTTGCAGAAGAGGCAAGTCCATGTGCAGCGCGCTCGATCTGTAGTGTACGTATGCCCATGCACATGCTGCGTCGGCTTTCTCAAGGATTTTTCTATCATTAAAAATCATCTTAATTGTAATATTGAATGCTCTTCTCATTCAGTTCAAAATTAATTAATCGATTCTTTCTTTCTATTTCCCCACTGTGCTGTCACCTGTCGGTTCACTAGCTCAAAAATAAGAAATTAATTGTAGACGTGGATTTTACTTTATTAAAAGTAATTATCTTAATAGAAAAAAGTTTAAAAGTGATATAAAAATTTTAGTTTCACTTTTTTTTAATGTAAGATTATTTTTTTAAACACGTGCCTGTATTTGTAAGCCGAATACTTTACATAAATTTTATGTATAGTATGTATGAACTAGTTTTAATATTATGTAAATTTTATCTTATTAAAGTCAATTAGGTAATGGAAAATGACTTACAAATTAGTGATATAAAAATTTTAGTTTCACTCTTTTTTTCTGATATAAAACTATTATTTTCATTAGTAGATTTTGGTAAATTTGAAATTTGTTAAACTTAATTTTATCAAAAAATTTAAGCTAAATATAAACGCACAGAAGTCATTTTAATTTTCTTGAAATATAATAATCCCACGTACTGTTTTATTTAAGTACAATGCTATATCGTTATATATGTGTATATATAATAAAAAAATGATTTTTAATTATTTAAATACGTGGTCTAATAATCCCATAGTCGTGGAATTATGGTGGAATTTTTTAACAATTAATTAGGAGTGTAGTGATGATGGTATTAGAATAATTTTAAGATAAAATTGTAATATAATATTAGAGTTAGACATCTACCTATAAATACTTATAGACATAAAAAAATTAAAAATAAGTTACAAGTAAGTGTTAAAATAGTCTTATATTAATAAATATAGAAAATTAATTGAATAAAACTAAACACACACTCTCTCTGTGTATATAATTCTCAATCAATTAATTTTAAAATGAAATTAATGAATGAGACTGGAAAATAATAAATACTCGTAACCCAGAATTTTCTTGTTTTTTTAAGGATTATTTATAACTCCACTTTTGTATTTTGAGAATGAAAAAAAATAATTTTTAGGTAAATGATTTTAAGACTGAAAGTAAGAGAAAATTGATTTTGATAATAAAGTAAGTATATTAAGAAATATAAATGTTATCACGAAAATCAAAATACTTTTAAAAACTAAAAGTAAGAATAAATAAATAATATCTTACTTTTTTGTGTGTATTGATTGACGTTATGTTACATTTTAATAGAGGATTTGTGTTTTTAATTAAAAGTAAAAGAATTTTTTTTTTTTAAAAAAAAAAAAAAAATTATTATTTTTAATTTTTTCGTATATTTCAAAAACACAAAAATCATTGTTATTTTCTTCTCATATACTAATTAATGAAATGATAAACGACCATCTACCCAAATAACTACCGAGCGTACCTATAAACAATGCATTGGTAGCTAACTTTCAATGTCCATGAGCTTTACACATACTTTTCAAGATCAAACATTTAATAATGAAAAAGTTGTTCCACCCACCTTCGTCCACAAGGATGGCCTACCTTTTTCAGATTTCGTCAAATTAATTAATTATTTTTTATTAGATTTTATTTAAAAATAAAATCTGTAAAAAAACTTTACCATATAAAATATATATTAATAAAAGTAAATTTTTTTACCGTAATTATCAATAAAGTAAATAGGAGAAAAATTTACTTTAAAAATTTGGTTGACATAAAAAAAAGATTTATCTAATTTATTAATTTTCTCAAATAAAATCTAGATTTTAGGTAGTTCATGAGCAAATGTTTTTTAACTTTAAAAGTTAAAAAAACTACCATCTGAGTTGATTTGATAAATTAAGTTAAAATTTTTGCAGTAATTTAGATAATAAAATTTTATATATTAAAATATGTATAATAATGATAATATTAATAATAATTTTAAAAATTATTCTGAAACCGTGTATATATATATATGTGTGTGTGTAAAATGTTAACGTCGTTTTTTCTTTGCGTATACAAACTAAAGACGTTGATTTCTGTGCATCCTTCTCGTGCAATCTTCTCGATATGACGTACAGAAGAAATAGACACTTTTTCGTAATACATGAAATATTAGAATAATTTTATATTGATAATTATAAAGAATTAATTAAATTTAATATATATGAAAAATTATTTTATTTATAATTAATTAATTTTAAAATAAAATTTTAACAATGATCGAAACATTCATCTTAAATTTAAAAACAATTTTTTATATTAACATTTAATTACATTAATATTAAAAAATATAATTTTAATATTAATATTATTTATTTAAATATTACAAGATATCGTGATCAATCTTTACAAATGATACAAAAATCAAAAATACAGAGATTACGTTTAGGAAAAAGAATTTAAAATTTTATTTTTTTACTACTTTTAAAGGAATTTTGTGTTTCTGAAATCAATGAAAATAAAAATTTGGGAAAAAAAATTATGGTTGAAATATTAAAAATTTAAAATATTTTTTATTTTTAAAAAAGTAAATATGAATTTTTAGAAATTTTCATAATTTATATAAATAGTATTATAAAATTTTCTATTTTCAGATTTTTAACATTTTAATAATAAAAAAATTTAAATTTATCTTTTCATTAATTTTTTTAAAATATAAATACCCCGTTAAAATTTTAAAAACTATTCTAAATACATCTGATATATACGCACATCTGACGGTAGTCGAGCGCCAGCGAGATGGACTACCGCCACCTAAAGTAAAAAGAAAAAAATTTTAAATTTATCTTTTCATTAATTTTTTTAAAATACAAATACTCCGTTAAAATTTAAAAAAACTATTCTAAATACATCTAATATATACACACATCTGATAATAATAAAAAACACACATCTGACGGTAGTCGAGCGCCAGCGAGATGAGCCACCACCACCTAAAAAAAAAGAAAAAAAAGAAGAAGGGTGTGGCAGTGTGCATTGCCTGGAAGGACCAAAGGTTGTCTTTCACAGCCAGCTCAAGATCAATGATTGCAGTGTTGACAGGTGAAGCTGCTGGCTTCCCGCAGCTTGTGCGACGAAACACGCCAGCTCTTCTGGGGAACAACGGCGGATCAGTACCTGAAAATGTGTTCTCCAATCATGAAAATGGGTGTTGCTGTAGGCGTCTCGTCTGGTGCAGTCGAAAGAGACAACACATCTACCTCCATCATGCATCGCCCATCAACAAGTTTCATATTTTTGCAGTCACATCCGTACTCTCATTCTCTATATATATATATATGTTTGTATCTGTTGCGTAACGTGTTCAACGCCGGTGGGCGGAAGCGATCCTGTTCTTCCGTGGCAGGGAACGTATCATCTCGTGAGCCTGGGTGTGCGAAAAAATTGAGATGAGAGTAGATTTTTTTAGTTGTAATTATTAAATAATAAAATAGTAAAATATTTTTAGTTTGGCAAGTTTATTAATTTTTTTAAAATGAATTATTAATTTACCTAAATTTTACCGAATAAAACTTTAAATAATATGGATGGAGATGAAAGCATTGCTGCACTGTGAGCGCTTGTGAAACTTACAGCGCTGTCCGCCAGACCGAGACAAAAAGCTTCTTAGTATTTTATAATGTTGCGCGATAAGATAATATCGATTATAATACTGCCCGGTGCCACGTAAATATACAATAGAAAGTTTTTTTTATACGAAAAATTAACTTAAGATGTGTTTGTTATAGTTGTAAAATTAGATTACGTGTTGATAAGAAATTATATAATTTATAATGTAATTATTTTTTATAATTTTTAATATAAAAAATTAAAATTATTTGATAAATATTATTATCGATTACTATGATATATAATGAAAAATTAATATTTACAGTAAAAAACTCTTAACTCATAATAATGTAATATGATATTTTTATTGTACATTGTTAATTATATATAATAATAATAATAATAATAATAAAAAAAATAACTAAAAAACATCCCGCCTTATCTCACGTGGCTCAGGTAACAAATACAATCATAATTCAAAGAATTTTTTCCTTTAAATTTACGAATAAACCTCATTAATTTGTGGTGAGTAGCCTCTACAGGTATTTTCCTGTAGACGTCAACGTCTAACATTATTCATATGGTATCACCCAACCCAACGTTGTTTTCAAACTTCAATCAATAAAAATGTTTGAAATGTCCGAAATCTCCAAAATTTCTAATTTTGGTTCCTACCTATTTTCTACTTTTACGGTAAAAAGTAGGCTTTTTTCTACGTAAACATGGTTTGTAATTATTTACCCTTCTTGGACTTAAATAACAAAAATTATATTAAGATATTCAGATTTTTATAATTATAAGTTTTTTGAATTTAATTGTAATGTTAAATTAATATTATATTCATTACAGGTTTGGTTGTAAAATTAAGATGGATTTTTGAAATAGTGCTCAATTAGACAGTAGCATGCGTAATCTTAAAAAGTAAACTTAATTATTTACGCAAGGTTTATTTGTATTTTTAGAATGAATGTTATAAAAGATAAAGAAAATTTAGGTTTTGTTTGTTTGGTTGATTTTAATTTTAATCTTGTAAATTTATATACATCACCGTTATTATACAAACTTCTATATATAAATTTTCGTATTATAATTTATCAAACAAAGAGTATTTATGTACGTCCGGTGATTTACAAAAAGTAAAAGAATTTCTTTTAAAATAATTTGAATTTAGTGAAATAAAACTTTATAACTATTATAGAAAGATAATAAATTTTATAAATTACTGAAAGTAAATCATAAATTTTGAATTTTTTACGTAGACATCATAATTTATTTATGCATAAAATTCAATTTTTTCCCTTTTTTGTCTTGTTATTTTTACCTTTCTCTTTTTTCCTCTTTTTTCCTTTTTTCTTGCTACTTTATTTTCCTATTTGTTTTTATTCAATTTTAATTTTCCCATTTTTCTTTTTGCTCCATTGATTTTTGACATGATTCAAAGATTCAATTCAAAGGAGGAGTTAAAATTAATAAAAAATTACGTAAAATGATAAAAAAATTAATTAATTTTTTTTATTATATTTTTTTAAATTAATTTTAAATACACAGATCCTATTTAATTTTAATACAACTCATTAAATGTTCCATAGTAGAAGAATTTATCTGATTACCTCAATATATCAACTCGATAAAAATAAGAGTCTATTTTATATAAAGAACACATCAATACTCATGTGCGTCACAGAACTATTTGGTTTCATACAAAATACTTTTTATTGGATATAAGTGAAGTCGATGTGACAATGGTTGGAGTGTAGGGAAACACAAGCAAATAAGAGTAATAATGATGGTATTATTTGATTTAACTTTAATTTTATTTATAAAATTAATTTTAATTTCAACTTCATCATCTAACTAACTATCTGAATAGACTTTTGCCGCAAGAAAAATGAGAAAGTCCGGACTTCTTCTTTTTTCACTTCTAACATTTAAAAAATACTTTTAACGATGATATGTATATTCTTTAATTTATTTATTTTATTATTAAAATTAATTTTCTCTTTTTTTAATCTTAAAATTGTTTTATTAAAAATTAAGAGTAAAAAAAAATGTATTATACTTTTGTACATCAAAAAGTTTCCTTCACTTTTCTTTCCTTTTAATGCAACTTTAAACTCACCACTCAAATTTCTAACTTTCCTTCGCTTTCTTCTTATTCCAGGCCTACGTAAACCCACCCCTCCTCCCAATAACGGCCCATGTTGTGGACTATAATAAGGTCCGTTCAACTTAATGGATTATTTCAACTCCACGCGTGCTTCACTTACTGGATTACTGGGTCGTTTAAGAAAATCCAATACTAGGCTGGAGACCTGTTAAAAAAGGCCCAAAGGCCCAATAGTAAAACAAATAAAAAAGGGTCCAACAGTTGGAAAATTGTAATTTTCCTTTTTTTTCTAATCTATTTATTGACGAAGTCCTTAGTTCTACTTGTATATATCAAAAATTTAAGAAATAAAAATTTAAGAAAAAAATGAAAAATGAAAAAATAAAATTTATTTTTTTATTTTTTTAAATAATTAATATAATATTAGTATTATATATTTATATAATTACGTTTAATACGAATCATTTAACATGAGATTTCGAACTATCATCTACATATAATTTATATAACTTTAAAAATATATTATTATGTTTAAAAAAAAATTACAAATATTATTTTTAATACGAAGGAGAGATTTGTATATTTAGAATTAATGGAAAATCACGTAAAATGATGAAAGTTTTAGTTAAACTTTGACTTACAAACTAAAATTTCTATCATTTCATGTGATTTCCTATTAATTCTAAATACAAAAATACTACAAAAATATATAAATTACTTACAAATAATTTTAAAAAATTTAAAAATTACATTACATAAATAATAATTAATTAACATAAAATTATATTTACATTATTACAAATTGAGAAAAAAAGAAAATTTACATTTACAAATTAAAATTATAAAATTCTTCCATCAAACTATCTAGTCTTTTTTTTACGAA
>JAMKPZ010000274.1:0-64042 GCA_024699675.1 Amphibolis antarctica
CTCAAAAAAAGGCCTCCTTTGCGTGGAAACAATGTGCCCTTAAATAGAGGGTTACTTTCCATATTTGGCGATCCAAAAATGGTATCTCAAGGTGTATTTTGAATTCTGCCATGTGATTCTCATCATTCATTAATCGCAAGATTTAAGTAACGTTAACTTGATCCTATGGCACTTTGACATTCACATTTAAACGTATTATCCAAATGTCAGCTGGTGGCTAGGACAAATGTATTGATTGTTGGGATGAAGGGATTAGCTACCGAGATCAAACCTAGTCATGGGTCTGGCGCATTGAAGGGTTTGGCATCAGTTAGGGGCCAAAACCCAGACTTGGCCAGATGTGTATCGGCCAAGTGGGTTGGCTGCCACGTGCTTTACCTTGGAACTTAGCTTTGGTTGAGTGGGGAGTGGTAATGAACTTTACCCTATGACCAGTCGTAACACTACAAACTTTACTCTACAACTGATCATAACATTACGAGCTTTACTTTACACCCAATCGTAACTTTACGAGCTTTACTTTATGATCAACCGTAACACTACAGACTTTACTATACGATTGATCTGAATCTACGATTGGTTTGAATTAAGGAATGGAAGTGTGGAAAATGACACTTCCGTTGAACAACGCTTAATGTTGGCGAAAGTTCCATCTAGGTGATGGAACTGCCATGGAAGATCACCAAGTGCTAGTGGGAGTTCTGTCTTGGCAATGGAATTGCTAGCCAATCAGCACTGCTTAGGTGAGTGTTAAACATGCTACTAGCTTACCTATGATCCAACAGCCATGTTCTTCTCCCGAGTCCATTGAAAGGATGATGGGGACTTCCTCTTGCTTGGGGGAGAGCCAAGGAGATGTACCGCCTTTTTGGTTGGCTGCCGTGTGTTTTACTCGATAGCTAGGTGGGTGCTGAGCATGGAGGTCAATAGAATATCTCTCTTTAGGTGAGGTTGTATGACCTTAGTGGAAGGAAATCGACGTCTTAGGGTTGAATGACCCCCACATGCGTTGATGAGGGATAGACCTAGGTTTCAAAGGAGCATACCTAGTAAACACCTGTGGCTCATTAGAGGGGAAGGACTTTCCTGGAAGGTGTGTTAGGAGAAGCCCCAAGAGTTCCATCACGAGAAGTCCCGAGGGGCCCAGAGAGGATGCACTCTGAACCATGAGGACTAGACTTATACTCTTGAAGGATTTATCGAGAAACGTCTAAGGGTTCCTTGTCACCTCGTGTGGATGAGATGGGAAGATATACAAACTTACACTCTTGGTAGCATAATCGAGAGCTACCATGGGGGTGTATGAACTTACACTTCTGGTAGCATAACCGAAAGTCGCCAACTAGTGCCGACTGGCTGGAAGGGTGAGCCGGGAAGACGAGACGGGGATTAACCAGTGCACACACACCCAACACATGCGCCTATCCCATCACATCTTTTCGTGAGTTATTTCTATAAAATGGGTGCTAGGGCACCTATAGAAACATCTCAAAAGCTCTGTGCATGGGAAGAAGAAGCGGTGTGTTCGGCGATAGCGGTGTGTTCGGCGATTTCGGCAGCGGCGATCTTCTTCCTCCCTCATTTCTTCAAGATGGTCCAAATGAAGCACTTGCCAGGATGGGATTGGTAGATGGCCGAAAGTCTAGGCGGTGCATCAAGCTCGGCCAGAGGAGTGGCGTTTGATCTTGACTAGACAGGCTTTGCCTGACAAGTGGCTTTGTCACGTTGGAGGGCGACAAGGGCAGAGGCTTCTACCTCCTATGACCCATTGGAGAGGGCACGACGATGGCTAGACACCTTGGAGCTTCTACCGGAGTGGAGGCACCTCTCTGTAGAGGACTTTGCGAGGTTGGGTTGAGCTAAGGCCGACCAAAAATAGGTATTTTTCCTGCTAATGAATGAAGTTTCAACCCCATTTTGGCCAATGACTTGTCCCAAATGTGGGTTGAGGAGCGATGTGGGGGATGCATCGACATCGAGGGTTTGAGCACTTAGATGCAAGAGGGAGGCACGGGAGGTGGAATGATGATAGAGGATGAGTTTGTCACTATCAGCTTAGGCATGCCAAGGGCTCCTGCTAGCGGTTCGTAGCCAAGGATGCGTTGGAAGATGCTAGCCAACGAGCAACGACCTTAGCCAGAGTCTCCCAGGACTTCATCGAGGGAGCTCGATGATGTGAGTTCTAACATAGGGTCCGTCCGACTCACTCTTTCATGGATCGATGTGGAGGTCAGGTGCGGTGAGGTGGCAGCCAAGGGCATCTTGCCACTTGAAATGGATCGAGAGCTCCTCCTTCCCATAAATGATCAAGTGTGGGGTAAGGGGCTCTTATACAGCTGGTCGACTGATTTCAACCGGCTACTAGAGGTGGAGGACCTTTTCACCACTCAGGGCCTACTCCCATTTGTGTGTGATCTCCGTCTGAGAGAGGTTGTCTTAGATCTGGTCGTTGAGATGTACTCTAACCTATCCGAGGTGTAGTCACAACTGATGTTGGGCTTCCAGATAGGGTTGACTGTGCTATCTGATGCACTTCTGCTCTGTGTGCTTAGTCTTCAATCGACGGGCAAGGATTTTTTGCTCCCCTCCAAAAGCACCCTGTGGAGCATCGTGGAAGTTAATGTGGTAGTGGTGGTGGATGCCAGGTTGGACCGGTGGGTGACGAGGATGCACGACCTAAACCCAGTTGCTCATCTCATGTCCTTCATCCTTAACAATACAGTTATACAAAAAGGATGGCATTCGGATGAGTTGAGTTCGGAAACATACTCAGGTCAACTAGGCGGTGGTGGTCTAGATGCAAATGCGGGAGTGTCATCAACCTTGGGTGGTGGTCCCCTAGCCGGTTGCTATTCGGGGCTGCCCTATTTGAACTAGCTAACTTCCTACGCATCTCTACTAGTGGCTAACAGATGATAACGTTGCCCACCCGACCCATCACCATGGCGGATTTGGTCCGGTACGAGAGGCTTGCTTCCAAGCAAACCAGTGTGTATACTAGACCATTTGTCAAAGTGTTTGTTGATGGTTGCCCGACAGCTTCGACCGTTGCTTCCCCTTTTCTAGGCAATGCCCCAAGCACCAGTGCGGCTGCCAGTGCATCGTCCATGGAGACGTTTCTATCTTCCATGGGTAATTGTTTGTGGACTGCGATGGACCACCTGACCGCTCAGGACAAAGTTCTCTTACGGATGATGTCCTAGGAAGACAGGCTGGTAGCACTAATAGAGTGGGTGGAAGCTTGGGAGGCCAAGTAGGAGCATAGGAGGGCCAAGCATCGGAGAGGGAGGGAGGCTGACTGACCCATGTACCCCTGCACTCTTTGTAACTACACAATATTAAATTCATAATGCAATCCTTTATAGAATGCTTTGCATGTGGATGATGCAAGTATGAATATTCGAATGGTGTGTGCATGATATCGAGTGTGAGGTGAGTGGTAAGAGATGGATGGTCGTGACGCGGCAGGAATGTTGGCTACTGACATGTAGCCGGGCTTATCTTTGTGTGACGCGACGTGTAGCCAGGTCATTGTAGCGACAGCCAGGTACATGAGCTAGGTGGTGCATAGCTATACCTCCTTCATTCTGTAAAGAACGATTAGCGTCCTGATAGTAGACACAACCGGGGTGCCAACTATCTGTATGTAGCCAAGTCTCAGAAGTGGTTGCCAGCTGATTGAGCCGAGTCCTGTAATCACCTACACACTTTGCTTGAATGTTAGTCACCCTAGGTGGGGATGAGGTGTCGTTCCCTCCCTTTGTCTATGAGTGTCATGTGATAAAATTTGTGACGGTGCTAAGACAATCTACTATGGCCAATCCTTCTGTAATCCGTCCCATTGGTGCTATAAGGGTGGTAGATGCTGGGTTTATTCACCGAGATTGGATGGGATGAGACCAAGGCATGTAGAAGGTGAAGGGAGTTTGAGGTGGTTGCCTGTGATAAAGCCTGCGCAAGGTGGCTATTTTAGCTTAATAGTGCTATTCAAACTTGTTGGGGAATGAAAGGTAACTCACCTCATAATAAAAAGGTCACTGGACCTTTAGAAAGGAGAAATTGAAAAGTGATATTCCTTAATCCAATAGAAGTGACCCTAAGGCGACAAAAGATAGGTCCAAAGGAGAGATCCTGGGGTTGTCCTTCTGCCTATGAATTTGCTGGTTCATTCTTACGAGTTTACTCTGGGGTAAAGAGATAAGAGTATAGAATAATGCAGGCTTCAAGAACATGGGCATCGAAACCTGGGGTTGGAAGGAACTTTCAATGGGATGCCAAGCCTAATGCTGCTAAGGACGTAGTTGTTGGTGGGTCTTGTGTGTGGGATGCCAAGCCCTAGGACAAGAGAGAACAAAAGACATGGGTGTCGGCAAATGGGTTCTAGCACCCAACTATGGTGGCAAACTTTAGTGGGTTGCCAAGACCTAAAAAGAGGGGAGTGGTTGGTCAATCGCAACAAACTTGTAGGGGCTGTAAGGTGTGGAGATGGTCTTCTACCTAAGTGTAGGTAGTAGCTAGGTCCACGAGGTGGCAAACACGTAGCAACAACCAGGTGCCGAAGTGTTTAGGCTGCAGAGTGAAGAGCGGGCTTCCGCCAGAGAATTGGCAGATGCTGGGATCACAAGGTGGATGTCAGGTATCAAGTATCTAGGTTGTGCAGAGGACTAGGAGAGAGAGCGAAGGACCTTAACCTTACAATCTTAAGTCTACGACTTAAGTTTATGGCTATAAGTATATGGAAATAAGTCTATGGACTAGCTTAGAGCTACAAGAGGACGGGAGCCAAAGATCAGCGGAGCAGTAGCTTGAACTGGCTGGTTAGGCATTAGCCAGCCTAGGAGGACCGAAAGTCGGTTTGATCTAGCGATAGCCAGCTCAAGGATAGGTGTGGCCAAAGATGGGTCGCAGGTGGCTGCAATTTCAATAGTTGAGTGTGTTCATGCAGTTACTGGGTGGCGATAAGCTCAAGGTTGGCGACAAGATTGAGGGTCCTCTCATATTCCGTCTTTTAAGGTTCACTTGTGTGTCCCTATATAAAGGCTATAACGTGTTTTGTAGAAGTGCTGCTGTAAAAGAGAAGAGAGTGAAAATAGTAGAGAATTATGATGGCACAAGTGTGGGAGAAAAGTGTAGAGTGATCAGTTCATGAGTTTGCCTATTGGTGGCAGGAAAATCTAGATAGCTAGCACCAACACCCCCGTGAAGTAGGTAGTTGGCCGAACCACGTACATCCTTGCATTTGTTTTCTTCTTCCTTCTTCTTCCTCCTTCTACCTACAACGAATCTATGTGAGAGAGCTTGAGTGTTTTCACTAGTGAGAAATTTGAGGAGACGTGCATTGTTGGGATGCATACAGGTTGAAGAACGCTAGGCAATCATGATGTGGTCGCAAAGTAATAAGTGTTTTCCCAATAATTGGTATCAAAGCTTCCAATTCTAGTGAGAGCGTCATTGGAAAACACAAAGTAGGTACACAATTATAGGTGGAAGAGTCGACTACTAGGTAGAACCAACTGGCAGCCGGTTGAGCAGAGCGATGTCTGGTGGAAAGTGTCATTTGTAGTAGGTGGTTGTCTAGAGTAGCCATCCGACAAGAGAAGTGTTCGAAACCTACACACCATTTGTGATTAAATTCTTGTAAAATGTGTGTTTGAAATATTTTAATTTCACCACAAGTGCACGAGTTAGATGTAATTAGTGTGCAAGTATGGGTTTGTCCACAAGGATTGATTTTGATTGGTGCTTAGCTAAATTGGTGTATTCAATTAATGGAATAGGTAATTAAATTTCTTTTAAGCAATGTCATAGTTGCTCCGTTCCAAATAATCACAAGTATGCTCTTTAAACACTTATTATATTTGTACATTCCAAAGAATTTTCATTAACTTTAATTTCTTCAACACTTAGAATATTTAGATTTTAAAAGTTAGTCTTTTAGCAAATGATTCAAATTTTACACTGAAAGACTCTATCTGTTGACCCCCATGCTTGAATAGAAGGATCGGGGGACCAGCTGGCCTACCGTCGGCAATCCGACACAAATAGTCGGCGACCAGCTCCCCGAAAACCCATCTTTGCGCAGATGGTTCGGGGAATTAGCCAGCTGGCCACCGACAAGCCGGCACGAATAGCTTGCAACTGGCTACCCGAAAACCCATCTTTGCACAGATGGTTCGGGGAACGAGCTGGCCTGCCCCGGCAAGCTGGTATAAATACCCAGGAGCCGGCTCCCCAAAAACCCATCTAAACCAACATACTCCCCTTTCGTGAAGTAGTCGGATAGAACTAACCAGCACCTGACCGCCATGTAGCGACTACCAGGTAACTACCTGGAAAGGCAAGCTGAATCAATTAGGAGATACGATGGGATTTAATTACTTAAATCTTGCAAATCAATCAATTACGTGGTCCGCGTAATGAAACTGAGACATATGCCACCTTCCATGGGCTCCCACCTCCCAAAGACGCACGCTTCCATCCTCTTGAAAAACCATCATTCGGACGCGGAGAAGCTCGGCATGCTTTCGGCCCTCGAAGAAAACGCCAGCTGGAGGTTCTGAAGGAAGGGAGATGCTCAAAGCCCAGACACCCGTTCGCTGCACCGAAGCGAGGACTTCCGATCATCGCCGCCGACTCCCTGCAAGTAAGCCCGTTCGTCCTCGTCGTTTTACGTACGTTTTCATGACGTCTTTCCCGAGCCCCGACCATGTAACACCTTCCCCAGGCAAGGGAAAGGTCGAAGGATGGACTCGGGTATCATTCCTTCAGAAACATGCTTGAAGGTACCAGTGGCCGTCCTCCCGGTCGGGTGAATCCACTCGACATGGTCGATTTCGGTTCGGTTGCAACCCTCCCGTCGGGTCTTTTTACATGGAAACTCTAAGTTTCCTAGCAGGTTTTACGCTTTTTTTTTTATCCAATCACTGCATGTCTTTCTGGGAGGCGTAAGTCTACCCTCTCGTTGCCCCAGAAAGATTTCCAGGATGACGCCTCCGGCATGCATCCTTGCTGGCGGCAGCCATTCGGGTGTACGAAGAAGTACAACCCGGCAGTTCCCATTCCCCAGGAAATGTAAGTCTACATTCCCGATGCCCAAAAAATGTTTCCAGGATGACGCCACCGGCATGCATCCTTGCCAGTGGTGGCTATTCGGGTGTGCGAACATGTACAACCTGGTAGTTCCCATTTTCCTGGGAGGTGTAAGTCTACCCTCCTAATGCCCTAGAAAGATTTTCGAGATGACGCCACTGGCATGCACCCTTGCCAGCCGCAGTTGTCCGGGTGTACAAGAGGCACAACCCGGTGGTTCCCATTCCCCGAAAACCCATTTTTGGGTAAATGGTTCGGGGAACTAGCCGGCCTACCACCAGCAAGCCAGCACAAACGGTCGGTAGCCAGCTCCCAAAAAACCATTTTTGGGTAAATGGTTTGGGGAACCAGCTGGCCTGGCGCCGGCAAGCTAGCACAAATGGTCGGTAGCCGTCTCCCCAAAAACCCATTTTTGGGTGAATGGTTCAGGGAACCAGCCGGCCTAATGCTGGCAAGCCGACACAAATGGCTTGTAGCTGGCTCCCTCAAAACCCATTTTTGGGTAAACAGTTTGGGGAACCAGCTGGCCTACTGTCGACAAGCCGGTACAAAAAATCGGCAACCGGCTCCCCGAAAACCCACCTTTGCATAGATGATTCGGGGAGCCAGCTGGCTTACCGCCGGTGAACCAATGTAAAAACCGGCAGTCGGTCCCCATTTTTCGGGAAATGTAAGTCTACATTCCCGATGCCATAGAAAGATTTTCGGGATGACGTTTCCGGCATGCGTCCTTGCCGGCGGCGACCGTTCGGGTATATAAACGTACGACCCAACGATTCCTAATTTCCGGAGAATTGAAGATCCCCTATCGAGATAAGGCCACCGACACGCATCCGTGCCGGCCCTGGCCAAGTGGGGGGGATATGACACTGTAGCCGGTATATTTAGCTGGCTATCCAACGGCCCAGCTTGTTGCCTCACTCGACCTTCAGTTCTTCTACTGAGAGGTTCGTACTGGTGACCTTCGTGTCTTTCTCTCCCCCATTCACCATCAGATCCGGTGCGAAACCTTGCTTTGTTTGATTCTCGTTTGTTTTACTAAATGGGATGAGGTTATCCCTTCCGATGCCTTGGAAAGTTCCCCAGATGAGGCCATAGATGGCTAGACTGACTATCATGGTTTTTCGTTTTAGAGTCGGAGAGAGGCTGGGATTGCCCGAGCTGTCTGGGGGTGCCTAACACCTTCCCTAACAGTACCCTGAGCCCCGTATCTAGTTCTCTCACGTTTCATATATCGCTACACAATTTTACGTCATTCCCATGGTTTTATCATTTCGATGGTCGAAGGACACTCTCCTTTCCGATTTTCCTTGTTTTCTACCCAAAAATAAGGTGGTGATTCCATTCAACGAGCCATCTGCCGCATGTGATGATGCGCTCACACAAACACCTTTCAAATTCTCTGTACCTCAACCCGTCTATTGGCGGGGCCGGTGGAATCTCATGGGCTTCCAGGTGATAGCTAGATGAAAGAGAGGGTACAGATTTTTGGCGACTCTGCTGGGGAGACTCGCTACATTTTACCGATTAAGTGACTCAAACTCTTGCTCATATGACTCTTTTGTAGTCAGTCTTTTATTTTTCCATTAGGATTTTTAACATACTTGTCGCATTTGCTAAGCAAAGCCGCTTTCAAATGCATTGAACCGTATCACCCTTCTTTGGTATCCCTGTAGATCTTTATAGACCCCTGTGGATTCTCTGGGCACTGTCTCCTGACGGACCTCTGCCCTACAGGTCCCGGACCTCGCTGGCTCCACTTGTTCTGACTCGCTCACAAGCAAGAGCCATGGCCATCGGTTTCGCTACAGCTTCCGGATCATCCCCTTCCATCACTACGGAAACCTCTGTGCCACTGTCCGTGGTCTTCGGCCTGCCGCCGCCTGTTGTCACTTAGACGAACTTCACCAGGCCTATCATCGTGCCTGCTGGAATCTCGGACCAACCAAGGGCGCCAGATCTGTCTGTGGCTGTGGCATTCAATAATGCCACGGTGCATCCGGGGCCACTCGCTTCCCCAGCCATTGAAACTGAGGGTAACAGGCCAACTCCCACACGGAGCACTGGCCCATCCTACCAACCACCCTTGAACACCAAGGGCATGGGAGCGGCCAACGCCTTCCAGCCACCTCGATCGGGACACTTCGAGCAAAGCCTCCTCGCTCACCAGTTGGCACGCTATCAACAGCAAGGGATTGGTTCAATAATCGCCCCCAGACCAACCATCTGTGTCCCGGAGAGGTGACACATGGAAGAATACGATGTTGTCACCACTCCCGTTGCTGACCAATTTGGCCCGCCGCCACTCCAGCCGGTAGCTGCCACTACTACCGCCCCGGTGCTCGACCTACAAGGGCAACTACTGCAAAGGATAGCCGAATTGGAGGTGTCCTTCTGGAGCATGAAGTCCAGCCCGCTAGAACCTTCCTGTGCCTTCCAAAACCTCTGTTTTTATCTTGAAGCGACGCTCCCTCCTGATTTCAAGATGCCCAAACTGGTTAAATACAACGGGAATGGGGACCCTTGCATGCACCTCCAGGCCTTTTGCGGAGACATGGTGGCACTGCAACACGAGGAGAAGCTCCTCGTCTGGCTATTCCAGAAATCTCTCCAAGGACTTGCGCTTTCCTGGTACATATCCTTAGACTTAACAAAGATCTACACCTGGTAACAACTGACGTACATGTTCTAGGAACAATACGCGTATAACTTAGACCTAGCACCAAAGTTGGAAGATCTCCGTTGCCTTCGCCAACGTGAGAATGAGTCTTTCAGTGGCTATGTCGGCAGGTGGCGGGCCCTGGCATCCCAAATCCAGGACAAACCCGCGGAAGAAGACTCTCTGGACATAATTGTGCAAGGTGCTCAACCATCACTAGTAGCCCTTCTATGTATCCAGTCATACTCAACTTTCTCCCAATTGATCAAAGCTGGTAGCCACCTGGAAGGATTCCTGAAGTCGGGGAGATTCTCAGCTCTTCCATTCGGAGCCAACCCTGGAGGAAACATACGTCCCCGACCACCAGCCATGGGTGACAACATGGGGAACAACTGTAGCCCCCGAAGGAATGACAACATCCATCCGTCTCCTGTGACCATTGTGGCAACAGCACCACCACCATACCAACCACAACAGATGTATGCCCCGGCCTAGGAGTATCATCCACCGGCAATCACCCAGGTTTAGCAGCTGGTCTACACCACCCAAGCGGCCCCGAATCAACAACCTTGGAGGCCCAAGGCTCCATACTCGGCAGCCGCATCCGATCCGCCGGCTCACCGACAGTGGCAGGTAACGTCCCCGACAACCTCTCAACAAAGAAACCGAGGACAAAGTGGAGATCGCATAGGCATTAACCAACAACGCCCCAGTTAGCAATAGCTTGAACCGCGCCAGCTGCCCCCGTAGCCGCAGCAGCCGGGCCCAGGCGCTGCTCACGCTCCCCCTATCAAATCACCTCCAGCTATTCTTCCTGCTTGGTACAATTCACAACAGTATTGCGAATACCACAGGTCAGCCGGCCACACAACGGACCATTGCTGGACACTAAGGCAAGCTATTCGGAGGCTTATCAATTCGGGCACCATTGACCTTCAACAGCCTCCCGTACCCCTGAGGCCGAGCTAGCATGCGTTCCCAAATCATGCGGGAAACTCTGAGGTGAGTACTATCTTCTTAAGTGCCCGTAGGAGGCACCCGCTCGAAGGGTTCCAGCATATGCAGCCGATTTCTGCCTGTCCAACCAGGCACAGACAAGAGATCCCCCCCTTCGGCATAGTCGCTGGAAGTAGGAACTCCCTGGTTGAACCCTGTCAACCTCATCCATTTGGCCAACCACCCATCGATGCTTGAAGAACTCCAGCCATACTACCAACAACTTCGGTCCTCCATCCTCGCCATCAACGGCCACCGGAGGAGGAGGAAGTCTTCAAGGCCTACACCGCAACAGGCGTCAGCTCCACCTGTAGGAAAATTCTTCGTTCGGGTGGCACCTATGGCTACCGCGTCAAGAGAACTGGCTACTGCGTTAAGGGAGCTGGTCGCCGGGACAACCCTACGGGCTCAACCCAAGGTAATCCTCTACTCACCCGCTGCCCCAGTCAGAGTAGTCATCCCTGCGGTACCTTCTATCTCCAAAGCCTCAACCGCCGGCTTCACTTCCACGACCAGCACTCCAGCTAGCACAATCTCTCCAGCGGCTACAACACTGACGCCACTCCAAGCCCACCTGGCAAATCAACAATTCATGCCTGTGACCAGACCCCCTTCCTCTGGCCGCACACACTTCCGAATAGCGCAAAGGCAAAGAGGTAGCCGTCTCACAACAGCCGTCCACATGTATGGCTATAACCAGGTCTGGCATACCAACCAAAGCCGCGCTCTAGAGGGATCTCCATCCCAGGGGTAGTAGGACAAACTTCAACCGATAGCCATCAACTGGCTGCTGCCTCGGCAATATTGGTGGCCGCCTCCTCAGCACTGGCTGCCCAATCATAGCCACTCCCAGACTTATCGATCCAGCTGCAGGGGATACGGGCAAACATCTGACTATGGGACCTTCTTTGATCCTCTATTGAACACCGAGAAACACTCCTCAAGGCATTGCAGGTGGCTAAAGTGGACCAAGGTCTCGCTCCCAGGGCCATAGAAGGAATGGTGGCCACGGTAACAGTCCCGTCCTTCGTCTATTTCTCAGACTTAGACCTCTCACCGGCTGGGACTGATCACAACTTGTCCGTGTACATCCGGATACAATACAAAGACCTTTGTATCCCCATGGTAATGATCGACGACGGATTCAGGCTAAACCTGTGCCCACTACAAGTCCTGCACAAGCTGGGAATCAAAGAACACGTTGATGAGAGGATGAGAGGATTCGACGACACTCTTCATGAAGCTAAAGGTGAGGTCGTCCTTCCCCTCATCATTGGACCAGCCGCCTTCGAAGTTCCTATGCATGTAGTAGACATTCACTTGAGCTACAACCTCATCCTGGTCCGTCCATTTCTCCACCAAAACTCCATCATACCTTCCACCCTTCATAGGATGCTTAAGTTCCTATGGAAAGGGGGGGTCATCGTCATACTGGCAGAGAATTACTACCATCCAGGACAATTTGTAGCTGTTGTAGTGCCTTTCGGGTCGCAACAATCGACACCGGAACTGGCCGCCGCCTCACTACTGGGTCTCCCAAACTCAACCGCCTTCGACTATCTGTCCAGGCACATGGAACCCTGGGAGGACAAACCACAGCCAGACCAAGAGCTAGAGGACGGTCTGCTACAACTGTTCAGAGAATCTCTAGTATACACTAGAGATCCAACCCTTCACCAACCTCCCTCGCCATTGCCCATCCTACGGGGAGGAACTTTGGAAACGGACTTTGCATCTGATTGGTTTGTATAGGGAAAGGAGACGACAAGGTGCGCTCCTTCCCCTTCTCCTTCAACCTAGCACCGCAACACCCACATATTGACTTAGGTGGGGACACTCCAGGCTTGCAGGTCATCAACGTCAAGAGGCAAGCTTGATGGCTTCCAGGCGATTCACGCCGGAACCCGCTCCTTCAACAATAGGGCTTGGCATCCCACGCACAAGTGCGCCGGTAGCTACGTCCTCAGTAGCCATTAACTTGGCAACCCGGCCAAGTCAACCGGGACTTGGCAATCATACCAAGTCTCTCGCTCAGCGTAGCGGATAATCGATCCTTCAGGCACCGGCCAGATCAGCCAAAAACCGTCAACCCTTAATAGAGGCACCACATCATGGAGTCGGAATAGCCAGCCTACTTAGTCTGGGCGACATCTTCCACAAGCAGAATACTGGCCAACATCACGGGGTAGAACTAGGGGCATTTTGCCCCTCCTCTGCCCCAGTCACTCAAACTGGCGAATGTGACCGGTCTGCTGCATTTCCATCCAGTTTCCACCTCCTATCCACTAGGCAGCCGGTTCCTCCCATCGGGACAGAACTAGGGGCATTCTGCCCCTCATCCTCCTTAAACGCTCGGCGGCCAGAACAATAGATGGAGTTCGACGGCAGGACACCTCAAGTAGACGGGTATGGCAGGTCCACCGTCGTCTCCCCTGAAGCACTCCCGAGGTTCACCGCTACCTCGAACCAGCAGCTGGTCCACTTACCTGGCGCCCAACCAGAAGACCACAGGCACCACTCTTGCCAGATCCATCATCCATCGCCCTTTCAACCCAAGAGTCAACAAGCTGCAGAAGACATCGACGATCCTTATCAAGAGTTTGAAGAAGAAGGGCCATGGGTCCAACCACCCGAGTCTATCGGCATAACGTCTACTGACGAAATCGAACATGTAAACCTTGGGGATGAACAACATCCAAAAGAAACAAAAATTAGTAAAGAGGTGCCCGAGCCCTACCGGTAACAACTCCTCACACTCTTGCGTGAATTTGTAGAGGTGTTTGCATGGGATTATGAAGACATGCCCAGTTTGGATGAACGGGTAGTAGTCCACTGACTACCCATCAAACCGGGAGCCCGACCTGTGAAGCAAAAAGCTCGACGAATGAGACAGGAAAGGGCCCAGAAGCTAAAGGAAGAAGTCCACAAGCAGTTGAACGTCTGATTCCTCCAACCTGTCTTCTACCTGGAATGGGTGGCAAACATGGTACTCGTCCCAAAGAAAGACAGGTGAGTACGCATGTGTGTCGACTACCAGGACCTTAACAAAGCCAGCCCCAAAGATGACTTCCCACTACCACACATAGATGTCTTGGTAGATGATGCCGCCAAGTACGGGGTGTACTCTTTCATGGATGGATTCTCCGGATACAACCAAATCCTCATGGCAAAAGAAGACAAGGAGAAGACCGCGTTCACAACCCCCTAGGGCATCTTCTGTTATAGGGTGATTCCATTCGGGCTCAAAAATGTAGGTGCTACTTACCCAAGAGCCATGACCACCCTCTTCCACGACATGATGCATAAAGAAGTCGAAGTCTACGTCGACGATATGGTAGTGAAGGCACACACTCATCAGCAGCATCTCAAGCACTTAAGAAGGCTGTTCGAGCATCTAAAGAAGTACAAGCTCAGATTGAACCCATCGAAATCAACATTCGGAGCCACCACCGGGAAGCTCCTCATCTTCGTCATCAGCAAACAGGGAATCGAGGTAGATCCCAACAAGGCGAAAGCAATCTTAGACATGCCTCCCCCACAGACGGAACAACAGATTTGGAGCTTGCTGGGAAGGCTACAATACATCGCGCATTTCATCTCGCGCCTCAAGCCAATCTGCGAGCCCTTCTTCAAGCTGTTGAAGAAAAATGCCAGCTTCATGTGGACAACAGAATGCCAAGTTGCCTTCGACCACATCAAGCATCAGCTGTCCTGGCCGCCGGTTCTCATGCCACCTCACCCCAGATGATCACTTTTTCTGTACATGTCGATAACAGCTTCCTCCATGGGCGCAGTATTGGACCAGCATGACACCACCGGTAGAATCGAGCAGGCCATATACTACCTTAGTAAAAAGTTTACCGAGGTAGAAGAACGGTATGAGCTGATTTAAAAGTACTGTCTCTTGCTAGTCTAGACGATGAAAAAGCTGCGACACTACCTAGTGGTCTATTCGGTTTTGTTGCTCAGCCACTTAGATCCCCTGCGCTACCTCTTCGACCAGCCGGCCTTTGTAGGTAGGTGCGTGAAATGGCAAATGCTCCTCACAGAATTCGACATCTAGTATGTATCCTAGAAATCCATGAAGGCCCAAGCCATGGCCGACCAGCTGGCACACCAGCCCTTGCCAGATTACCAACCGTTGGAGGATTCTTACCCAGATGAGCCCATCTTCACCATCAACGAGGCGAATCCAGACCAACTGGATCTAGACTAGTCGGGTTCTGACCAACCAGAACCCCATATCTTATTCTTTGATGGAGCGGTCAACACTAAAGGCCGCGGGGTAGGGGTCATCCTAGTGGATCCCCAAGAACGAATGCTGCCTGTAGCCAGCCAGCTTCTGTTCACATGCTCGCACAATGAGGCAGAGTATGAGGCTTGCATCATGGGGCTACGACTCGCACTGGAACTCTAGGTCACCCACCTGCGCATATTCGGCGATGCCATGCTGGTAATCTCTCAAACCCTCAACAGGTGGAAAACCCGAGACCCCAAGCTCCAGCAATACCAGGAACTCGTACTGCAATTAGCAAGCAACTTCTGGTTCATTCATTTCCAACATGTCGACCGCAAGCATAACCCGTATGCAGACGCTTTCGCCGTCCTAACATCATGGGTAGTGGTCAAGGAGGGTCAAAGCATAGCCATAGAAGTCACAACACTTCACCAGCCAGCCTATAGCGAAAACATCTATCGCCTCATAGAAGTACCTGAGCAGGCAGACGTTAGACCCTCGACTCTACATTCGGCTAGCTGCCCCAGCAAGCAGCAAACTGTCGACCAATGTAGAGAACCGGCCCTAGTCGACGAACCAAACAATGCAAACTCCAGGTCCCCAGACAGCGGACTGGAAAACTAATAGCAAGAAAACCTGCCCTGGTATTTAGACATACAAACCTTCTTAGAGACCGGAGAGTTCCCAATAGAGGCTACCACCCAAGACAGACGTACGTTGTCAAGATTGGCAACCGGCTACGTCTTCAGTGGGGGACAGCTCTACAAAAGATCTCACAACCAAACTCTTCTCCGGTGCATAACCTCACCCGAGGCACATACGGTTATGCAGGAAATCCATGAAGGTGTCTGTGGATCCCACATGAATGGGATCCTCCTGGCAAAAAAGATCATGCTCCAAGGCTACTACTGGAGCACAATGGAGGTGGACTGCACCATGTACGTCCATCGCTATCACCAGTGCCAGGTACATGGGAACCTCATCCATGCACCCCCCAAGGAATTATACGACATGGCTTCCCCTTGGCCATTCTCCATGTGGGCCTTGGATGTGGTAGGCGAGATTAAGCCGACGGCCACCAATGGACACCGATATATACTGGTGGCCATCGATTACTTCACCAGGTGGGTGGAGGTAGTATCCTACAAGACAGTCACGGCAGCCGCCACCCAGAAGTTCTTGCGCAACATCATCACCCGGTATGCCATACCCTTCGAGGTGGTGACCGACAACGGCACCAACTTTACAGCCAAGCAGGTCACGAGCTATCTCGACCAATGCCATATCCGTCACCTAAGGGCGTCCCCCTACAGGCCATAGATGAATGGAGCGGTCGAAGAAGCTAACAAGACACTGGTTCGAATTCTCAAGAAGATGGTCCGAACACACAAAGATTGGCACGAACACCTCCTGTACGCGCTCTGGGCCACCGGAGCAATGCCATACTTGTCGGTATACGGGTCCGAAGCAGTGTTGCCAGTAGAGGTAGAACTCCCATCCCTTCGCATCCTCAAAGAAGTAGCAGACTCTGATGACCAGTGGTCGGAATTGTGCCTATTGCAGCTCAACCTCTTAAACGAGAGAAGGTTGAGAGCATTGGACCATGCCCAGACTTATCAGCAAAAGATGGCAAGGGCTTACAATAAGAAAGTCCATCCCCGGCTCCTCACACCCGGTGATTTAGTCCTTCGCGCTGTCTTCCCAACAAGTTCCACGGGAAAATTCTCCCCAAACTAGCACGGCCCGTACGTCATCACCAAGACCCTCAGTAGGGGGGCCGCTTACCTTTTTGATGAAGCCACCCAACAAGAGTTTGGCCCGGTCAATCTGTCGCAGCTGAGGAAGTTCTACCCATAAGACGAACTCAACTGAGAATCAACCTGGCTGCTGCCCTCAGACAGGCTGGCTACCGACTTCTTAGACCGACAACTCGCTAGTGGATCGAGAGGCCAACTCCCCATGGCTGGACGTGGCAAGCACGTCACGTACCCAACCGGGGCTTATCACGGCCGCTGCTTTCAGACAAGCCGGCGATCGACGTCTCTGTCCAACTCTCCACCGATTGACCGAGGGGTCAGATCCATACCGGTACACTCCTTTCCTCGGTGAATTCCCTCTTATGACTCACATGTCACACGACGCACGCACGATGTACACATGATAAGCAGGTCTAACTCTCTAGTCATCCTACCCCGTCCCTATTGGAAAGGAAGAGGGTCGGCAAAACTGACCAAAATTTCACCCCATATGTTCGTGTATGTTCCGGGTCACAATCCATCAGAATGTGCCCGCGTCCCCCTCAGTCTTAGAACCACGAAACAACTAGCTCACCATTCGCCAAAAGAAACACTGAAAAACAACTCGGCCATCATCCACAGCCTGTTGCCCAACACTTACAGATTCCACCATCCAACCGGCCCACCACCGGTTGCCACCTCCGACATGCCCGGTAGCCACATCCACAGCCAGCGGTGAGAATAGTTTGCAGCAGCAGGTGGCACATCCGACTCAAGAAGTGCTATCCGGACCTCTGGGACAAACTACCGACCCCAGGAGTGACACCAACTACATCCAGATTTCTACATCAAAAACTCGAGCGCCCATCTTGTTTAACTCTGATGGCACAAAGATGGAATAGGGTGAGTAATCCAGGTTCATCCTTATCCCCATGGTCTTTGCTGATTCTGGGTGGTTATGAAATACAGACGGGAGATCACTTCTCCCCCCCGCGAGTGAATATCCAACCACCCGTTTTTACCTAGCCCGAGTGCCACCCAACAATGAGGGAGATCACAAACTTCGACTCCCTCTAGGTAAGGTATTCCCCTTGGACCCAACTGCGACAATATCAGACTATTCTACTTGCCAACAGCACGTGGGGAGGGCTAGTGGTACTCTTTTGTTTAATTTTTTTATTTCGATCTACTATTTTGTAAAAGAGAAAGAATAGCAAAAGCAGAAAGAAAAAAAAAAGAGAGATAAAGAAAATGAAGAAGAAGAAAAGTCAGTGGCTAGAATCCTTCTTCCAAAAAGAAAGAGAGAAAAAGAAAATGAAGAAGAAGAAAAGTAAGTGACTAGAATACTTCTTCCAAAAAAAAAAAAAAAAGGAAAAGAAAAGGAAAAGTTACTTGTTGCTGAGTCCTGAAAGCATACAGACTCCTATGTAAGGGAAGAGTAGATCTTAGAATTCCACCATCTATTGGCAGTCCAATACCCAGCTTGTCGCGATTGACCAAGTATCCCTTTCTTTCAGGGCTTGGCAACCTATCGAAGTCTGCCAATATAATCAGGTGCCGGAACCCATTTTTCGACACCCACTTCTCCCTTTTTTTTCTCTTGTCCTAGGGCTTGACATCCCAGCTAAGTCGTCAACATAGGGCTTGGCATCCCTTACAAAAGACTTGCCGGCAGCTGCGTCCTCAACAACATAGGGCTTAGCATCTCGCTGAAAGTCGCTTCCACACCCGGGTTCCGATGCCCACGTTTCCGGAACCTGCATGATTCTATCCGTCATCTCTACAACCCCAGAGCGAACTTGTGAGGAAGAATTAGCATCACTATGGGCAGAAGGACAACTCTCAGATCTCTCCTCTCGACCCATCTTCGTCGCTAGAGGGTCACTTCCGACAGACAAGGGAACAACGTTTCCAAACTCACATGCGTGAATGTCTGAGCGGTTGTCTTTTGACGTGAGGTGAGACACCTTCAATTCCCCTGCAGGTCCAGATAGCATGATTGCGTCGGAACAACTACCTTGCATAGACCCCACCTCAGGCAACCACCTAGAAGCCCCTCTGTGAAATCGACAAAACACAGGAAAGAGAGTCACCAGAGAGTGTCTCAACTTTCTCACACAACTCACCATAGATATTCACGGATGAGAGGAGGGAACGACACTCCCTCCTCACCTTTGGAAACTAATATATGAACGAGTGTGCAGGTGAACAAGTCAGTCAGACAATTCAGCCGGCTGCCGCTTAGGAAGTACGGCCACCTGGACCAAAACCTGCACGAGACGAGATGTAGCACGGAAAAAGAATGGGGCTGCTGGGTAAATAAACCGGCCGCCACCACCAAAACCCAAGGATGGTCGACTACTCAGCGTAGCCTATGCCAGAACACTGATTATTCCATGCAGGAAGAAGGAAAGCTCACCCACGCGTGCTGTCCCGCTCAGACAGCAGGATGCCCGGACCTCAACATAGACGAGACGAGATGTCACGAAAAAAATAAATGAGGGGGCTACCGGGTAAATCAGTCGGCCGCCACCACCAATACCCGGGGACAGTCAACTCCTCAACACTAACCTCTCCTCACAGGAACGAATAAGGCCCCCACTCCTCGCTGAACTCAGATGGTTGCACAACACGGCAAGGATCAGCGCCAAGCAAAACATCATGTGGGAGAAGGAAGGGCCACCAGACGAACCAGCCAGCCCCCCGCCGACAATCCGATAAGAAAACCCGGTAGCCGGCTCCCCGAAACCCATACTCAAATGTATGGATCAGGCGATTAGCCGGCCCGCCGCTGGCAATCCGGTAAAAAGAGCCGGCAACCGGCTCCCTGAAACCCATACTTAGACAAATGGATCGGGTGACTAGCCGGCCCGCCGTCGGCAATCCGACAAAAAGACCGGGCCACCGGCTCCCCAAAACCCACACTCAAACGTATGGATCGGGTGACCAACCAGCTCGCCGCTGGCAATCCGGTAAGAAGACCTGGCAACCGGCTCCCCGAAAACCATACTCAGACGTATGGATCGAGTAGCTAGCTGGCCTGCCGCCGACAATCCGGTAAGAAAACCCGGCAGCTGGCAGCTGGCTCCCAGATTACCACCATGGTACGAACGACTTCTTCATATCGTCATCCCACATCCCACTCGTTAATCCACACAAATTCGTGAGGGGACAGTTATACACAAAATGTCGTTAAAGTTGAGTTGATGTTATTTATGATTCAAAGTACAAGTAGATACACAAAGCTATTCCTCGTCAGAAGTCCTCTGGGAGTCGAACCTCTAGGGCTCGAACCACCGGGGTTAAACGCCTAATGCTCGAACCTATCGGCACTCCATTCGCTCCACCAAGTGGATCAACCAGTCCTCACGGCTAATTAGTTGGATGAGAACTTCATCCCGAGCATTGAGACGCTCCACCACTGTACGCAAGTACTCGATGAGATCCGGGTACGAAGAAGACTGGCTGGCAGAAGCAGAAGTAGTGGGCTGGCGCCCGGTCGACTACCCACTGGACGACGAGCTGGTCCGCTTCGAGGCGAGCCTCTCGTACCGACCCAGATCGATCGATGTAATGGGTTGGGTCTGGAGCGGGACCTTCTGTCGGCCCCCGGTTGAAATGCGAAGGAAGTTGGCTAGTTACACCATCGCCTCCCCAAACAGCAACTGGCTGGGAGGCCGTCGACCTGGGATGATCACGCAGCGCATCTGGCACCGAATCGCTGCCACCCAGTTCACCTGACAGCCCGTTATCACCGCGAAAGTCGCGGCATAGGTTACCACACTAATCTCGTCCCAGTGTCCTCCCTTCGGGAGGATTGTGTTGTTAAGGATGAAGGAAACGAGGTGGGCAACAGGGTTCAGGTCCCGGGCCTTGACGACCCATTGATCGAAGTCGGCTTCCGCAGCAACTGTCGCGTTGATGTCGTCGATGCTCCAGGGAAGGCTCGGCATGGGAGAGAAGATGTCCAGGCCAATGAAGCAAAGGCCCATCACCTCAAACAGGAGCCCATCGGAGAACTCCATTGGCCTGGATTGAAGGCCCAGGACGAGTTGTGACTGCACCTCCGATAGGTTGGAGTACATCTTGGCTACCAGATCAGGGACGGTCTCCACCCGGCGGAAGTCCCAGACGAAGGGAAGTAGGCCAATCCTGGCGAACAGCTGCTCCACCTTCGGTAGTAGGTTGAAGCTAGCCGGCCTGCCATATAAAACAGTTTTTACGGCCAGCCGGCCGTCGACGGGGAATGTTAGCTCCTGGTCAGTTTCAGGGGGTGCCATGCCATTGGCCACCGCCTCCTCAGATTTGGTCGAGGTACAGTACTAGGGGAGCGCCAATCGTACCGATTTTGTGTCTGACACCACGTCTTCAGGGACGTCTAATGGCACTGAGATGGTGCACTCGACGCCACGAACTCTGGAGAGGGGCCTCCGCCGACGCCCTGCCTTCCGCTCTGCCCATCAGTAGACGAGAACTGGAGGCACCGAAGTCTTGCCGCTGTTCCGATAGCCACCACTGGGACATAGACCCAGCTGAAGAGGCGTCACAGCCGTCATCGGTAAGTTCAAAGAAGACGGACAGATGGGCAGATTCGGCCTGATCAAGACACACGAGCTCTCTCACTGGCAGGTTCTTCTTCAACGTCGATGGTAAAAGATTGAACCATCGTTGCATAGCCCCAGAAGCTGGTTGCCAGACATGCCCCGTGATATTCTTTGTGCGAGGCATAATGGTAGTGAATGACAGATGGAGGATGGAAGAAAATCGAATGGCAAAGCTCAAGCGAAGAGCAAAATCGTAAAGAGGAGATGAAGAAATCTCAAACGCCCTCACCCTCTATTTATAGAAAATTTGGCACCCGGATTCTGACTAACTTGAGGCAGCAACCGGTTCAAAAACTGGTTGCACAAAAATCAAGAAAGCTGAAATGATTCCTAACGACTTTGAAAAGGTACGGTCATAGCACGGGAATCGAGAAAGTTGCACAGAAACTGAAAAAGGTGAACGAAAATCAAGAAAGCTATAGCAAGCACGTGAAGCATTCACATCACCAGCTGGTTGCCGACTCCCGCAAGGCAGCAACCGCGTAACCAGCCAGCTGGAAAAGTGAAATTACGAAGGTACGACGTGATGATTCACTGCATCAACCGCAGCCTTTGAGAAAGCAAGTACGTGAAGCATTCGCATCACCAGCCGATTGCCGAATCTCGCAAGGCGGCAACCACGTAACTAGCCAGCCGGAACGTAACATCGCAAAAAGTGTGATGTGACTATTCACTACAACGATAGCTTTCAAAAAAGAAACATGTGAAGCTTTCACATCACATCCCCGTCGCCAGCTCCCACGAAGTGGTTGCCACGTAACTGGCCGGCTAAGAGCTAAGACGTGGTACGCAAACGCTTTCCACCTCGTCACATGGTTGCCGGCACCCACAAGGTGGCTACCGTACAACCAGCTGGCACCCACAAGGTGGTTGCCGTACAACCAGCCGGCTAACACATGGCATCCCTCGGTCAAGTGACCAAGAGTGTAAGTTCGACTCCATTCCATAACCAGTGATAGATGATTCACAAAGTGTGAAATCTCGCATGGCTTACCACTCACACATGGGGGGTCGCTCAACCCTAGGATGTCAGTTTCCTTCCATCGGGGTCATACAACCTTGCCTAGGGAGGGGCATTCTATTGACCCCCATGCTTGAACAGAAGGATCGGGGACCAGCTAGCCTACCGCCGGAAATCTGGCACAAATAGCCGGCGACTGGCTCTGTGAAAACCCATCTTTGCACAGATGGTTCGGGGAATTTGCCAACCGGCACGAATAGCCGGCAACCCGGCACGAATAGCCAGCAACCGGCTCCTCGAAAACCCATCTTTGCGTAGATGGTTCGGGGAACAAGCAGGTACAAATAGCTGGCAGTCGACTCCCCAAAAACCCATCTAAACCAACATACTCCCCTTTCGTGAAGTAGCCAGATAGAACTAACCGGCACCCGACCGCCATGTAGTAGCTGCCGGGTAACTACCCGGATTGGCAAGCCGTATCAATTAGGAGATACGACGGGATTTAATTACTTAAATCTCGCTAATCAATCAATTACGCGGTCTGCGTAATCAAACCGAGACATATGCCACCTTCCATCTTCGGGTCCCCCAAAAGAAGGAAGGTGACCCCTTATAAAAGAAGGGCTCCCCCCTCCCAAAGATGCACGCTTCCATCCTCTTGAAAAACCATCTTTCGAACGTGGAGACGCTTGGCATGCTTTTAGCCCTCAGAGAAAACGCCGGCTGGAGGTTTTGAAGGAAGGGAGACACTCAAACCCACGATGCCCGTTTGCCACATTGGAGCGAGGACTTCCGTTCACCGTCGCTGACTCCTTGCAGGTAAGCCCTTCCGTCCTCGTCATTTTACGTACGTTTTCACGACGTCTTTCCCGAGCCCCGACCATGTAACACCTTCCCCAAGCAAGGGAAAGGTTGGAGGGTGGACCTGGGTGTCATTCCTTTGGAAATACGCTTGAAGGTACCGGTGGCCATCCTCCCGGCCGGGTGAATCCTCCCGGCACGGTCGATTTCGGTTCGGTTGCGACCCTCCCGTCGGGTCTTTTTACATTGAAACTCTGAGTTTCCCAGCAGGTTTTACGCTTTTTTTTTTATCCAATCACCGCATGTCTTTCCGGGAGGCGTAAGTCTACCCTCCCGATGCCCCTGAAAGATTTCCGAGATGACACCTCCGGCATGCATCCTTACTGGCGGCGGCCGTTCGGGTGTACGAAGAAGTACAACCCGGTGGTTCCCATTCCCCGGGAAATGTAAGTCTACATTCCCGATGCCTCAAAAATGTTTCCGGGATGACGCCACTAGCATGCGTCCTTGCCGGTGGCGGCTATTCAGGTGTACGAACACGTACAACCCGGCGGTTCCCGTTTTCCCGGGAGGTGTAAGTCTACCCTGTCGATGCCCCGGAAAGATTTCCAGGATGATGCCACCAGCATGCGCCCTTGCCGGTGGTGGCCGTTTGGGTGTACGAGAGGCACAACCCAGCGGTTACCATTCCCCGAAAGCCCATTTTTGGGTAAATGGTTTGGGGAACTAGCCGGCACAAATGGCTGGTAGCTGGCTCCCCGAAAATCCATTTTTGGGTAAATGTTTTGGGGGACCAGCCGGCACAAATGACCGGTAGCCAGCTCCTCGAAAACCCATTTTTGGGTGAATGGTTCGGGGAACCAGCCGGCCTGCTGCTGGCACAAACGGCCGGTAGCCAGCTCCCCGAAAACCCATTTTTGGGTGAATGGTTCAGGGAACCAACCGGCCTGTAGTCGGCTCCCCGAAAACCCATTTTTGGGTAAACGGTTCGGGGAACTGGCTGGCCTGCCGCCAACAAGCTGGTACAAAAAACCAACAACCGGCTCCCTGAAAACCCACCTTTGCATAGATGATTCGTGGAGCCAGCCGGCTTACCGCCGGCAAACCAGTTTAAAAAACTTGCAGCCGGTCCCCATTTTCTGAGAAATGTAAGTCTACATTCCCGATGCCCTAGAAAGATTTTCGGGATGACATTTCTAGCATGCATCCTTGCCAGCTCTGGCCGTTCGGGTCTTCCTGATTTCCGAAGAAGTGAAGATCCCCTACTGGGATAAGGCCACCGGCACGCATCCGTGTCGGCCCTAGCCAAGTGGTAACATAAGTTCTCATCTCCAGTCAATGGGGGGGGGGGATATGACATGATAGCCAGTATATTTAGCTGGCTATCCAGTGGCCCAGCCAGCTGCCTCACTCGACCTTCAGTTCTTCTATTGAGAGGTCCGTACGGGTGACCTTTGTGTCTTTCTCTCCCCCATTCACCACCAGATCTGGTACGAAACCCCACTTTGTTCGATTCTCGTTTGTTTTATCGGATGGGATGAGGTTATCCCTTCCGATGCCCTGGAAAGTTTCCCGGATGAGGCCATAGATGGCCAGACTGACTATCATGGTTTTTCGTTTTAGAGCCGGAGAGAGGCCAGGATTGCCCAAGCTGTTTGGAGGTGCCTAACACCTTCCGCAACAATACCCTGAGCCCCGTATCCAGTTCTCTCATGTTTCGTATATCGCTACACAATTTTACGTCATTCCCGTGGTTTTATTGTTTCGATGGTGGAAGGACACTCTCCTATCTGGTTTTCCTTGTTTTCTACCCAAAAATAAGGTGGCGACTCTGTTCAATGAGCCATCCACCCCATGTGGTGATGCGCTCACACAAACACCTTTCAAATTCTTAGTACCTTAGCCCGTCTGCCGGCGGGGCCGGTGGAATCCCATGGGCTTCCGGGTGACAACCGGATGAAAGAGAGGGTACACTATCTTGTGAGTTTTACTTCTAAATATTTAATTCTTCTTAAGTCTTAAACATTCTATACTTCAGTTCACATGCAATTAAATATTTAACATTGAAAATGCACTAAAAGTGAGTTCCAGGTGTTGAAACAGTACGATTCGAATTTTCTAAAACTTCTAAAAGTTGTTCACTTATATTTTTATTCTTTTTAATTATCTTTAAACACGAAAAACAACATAAAGCATGAAACACAGTACATTACGAAAAACTTGTAGAAATAAAATACAACATTCAACATTACATCAAACATAATATCATTCTCTAAATATCGTAATAGAGTTGATAAGGTAGGTGTTTGTAAAATTGAGTAAAAATATAAAGGAAAGAAAAAAGGAAAAGGAAAGAACACCTAATGCTCCACTATAATTTCTTCCTTCAAAACTTGCTCCAGCTGAGAATTCTCTTTGTCTTTACTGTCGGTCCACTAGGTTGTCAATCTGGCATGCCTTCTTTTTGACCTTGAAATGAGATTTTGGGCGTCACTCCGCAATTACACTAAGGAACAGAGGAGGAAGTAGTCGGTGCCAAGTGTCTCTCCTTCAAGGATATGCTTAGGTTGAGAAAAGAATAGCAAACACACCAAGGAATTGATTGGAAAAGAGGTCATCAATCTCCCCTCGGAAGAAGTGAATGGATGAAGATGGGAGATAGAGGAGATGAAGAATGTCATGTGAATGATGCTCAGAGGAAGAAACGGGGGGTTAGTTTCATGGCTACAGGACTATTTTATAGGTTGAGGGAGTGGCAATTCACGAGCTAGTAGTTAGCAAAGATGTGGTGCACATCTGGACTTGTGAGATTGTTCCATGCAAGCCCACTTCTTTGCCTTGTCCGTGCACATTCCCCTTAGTTGAGCATCAGCTAAATTAAATTTCTCAGTTCTACTTTTATACAAATTTCCCTGCAATTACTCATCGAATTTCCCTACAAATGCTCATTAAAGAACACCCTTCGTGAAGCACATCATATTACAAGAGAAATAATTCATCATATTTAATCCTTCATTATAATTGTAATTCCTATTACATCAATGAAATTCATCGCACAAAATAAGTAGGACATAGGCATGTGGGTTACCCAGTTAACCCATGAGTAAGTTTGTGGTTTAAGGGCTTTACCGCAGACTTTGCAATTTAGAGATAAATCATGATTTTTTTCCCTATGAATTGATCAATTTACTAGCAACCTAACATTCGATTATCAATCAATCATTCCCTTTTTAGTAAGTAATCACCACAAATATAATTTATGACTTAAAACTTAATTCATGCATCATTAAAGTGAATAAACGTGCATAATGCTCAAAAGTATAGTTAACCTTGTAATCCTCATTACTCAATGGAAAATGTAACTAAAACTCATTAAAATACATGAATTAATATCCATAAAATGCACACTTTTGAGTCTGAACAAGTTCCTCATACTTAAGTTTTGCTAGTCCTTTAGCAAAATGCTAAAATAAGACTACAAAAACTATGAAAGTAATAAAGACTACTAAATAAAATTAACAAAAACTATGCTAGGCCACTTTCATAAGTAACATGGCTACACTTAGCAAGTACAGTAAGCCTTTAAACCCGTAGGTTACCCTAGTGACGAAGTTGTGTCTCCGAAGGGTTTTTAGTGGATACACCCACAAAGTCCAAAGAAAAAGAAATAAAAAAAGAGAGAGAGAAGGGAAACAGGACCCCAAAGATCATTTGAATCACCTATTGCTATAAAAATTTCAGGGGAATGAGGTGGCTTGGTCTTACAACACTCCCTCTCCTTGCCCTTAAATTGAATAGAGTCACTTTTAAATTGTGAACAAGGAGTCACCTATTCATGAGAACCATCTATCTTGTGCAAGAAAGTGGAATTCATGCCTTCACTACTCTCAATCAGGAATTAAATCATTAAAATAGGCACACATCTCACCAACAAAAGAGGGTAATTTAAGATATTCCCTTCCTTTCTAAGATATTTGAAAATGCTTTGGTTGGTAGATAAGGGATAAGACAATTAATACACCATCACTCAAAACGTTAATTTGTTGATATGATAACATTCCGCTTCATTCTCACATCCCAAGTGACACTGAATATTTTCCTTTTCCTACCCATAATGAAATTGATCCATTGAAATTTTTTTTTTCTTTTTTTTTCTTGATTTTCTTTTTTCTTTTTCATTTTTTTTTTCAACAACTTTTTTTTTCTTTTTTCTTTTTTACATAATAACGCAAAATAAATGACAACAAGCATTGCACTCTTAAAAACTAATAAGTGACCCTTAATCGATTAGTTTCAACACCTTATATCTTGATAACCTAATTCCCAAAGGAACTCCATGATATATTAAAGCTCATATCCATGCTACCTTCCCTCACATATTCTCTAACTTAGAGAAGTTTGGGAGATACCTTAGGATAATGCTCACTAGAATGGAAAATTTTTCATATCATGATCATTTTTATGGTGGCGCTCGGCATAGGTTTATCTCTCCACACAAACAGGGTAATGAGAAAGGAAACTAATTTACTTTAGAAAAATTAGGTTAACAAGGCATTAATTCAAATGAAATAGGAAAACTCAACCTATTGCACAATTTAATTTGAAATCCATCTCCTCTAAGGGCAATAGGTTACTTGGAATTGGCTCTAGAAATTCTCCTCTCAATATAATAGGGTCTTCCCATTAATTCTAATAGCAACAATTGAAACTTACATTCCTCAAGTTTTTTTCTCAAATAAAAACATAAAAGATATTAAAGATGTGAAAATAAAAAAAAATCACAAATATTGGAAAAGAATTTTTAAAAAATTTTGAACATTTTTAACATACTTCAAATTACATACTTAAACATAAACCTCCCCCCATACTTAAACTTTGCATTGTCCTCAATGCAAATGGAAAAGTTCAATATAGACAGAAAAATTCATGACACATAAGGAATATAATAAACATCCAGGAAAGTTCATTGTCCTCAATGCAAATGGAAAGTTCAATATCATTCATGAAAATATGATGCATGCTGAATAATGCATTGAACTTAACAGGATAACTCATTTGAAATGCAAAAGTAATGCTACAGAAATTGAATACAATTGCTATGCATTAATAAAGAATGATGATAAGGACGTGATATATTATTTTTTTTCACAGAAATAGTATAATTGAAATAAAAATAGTGCTTATATATATATGTCTATGCTTGTCGAGTTCTAATGGCTCACAAAAAAACTAGGTGGTTTATAAACAAACCCCACCAAACTACAGCCTTATTGGCTTAAGTTGTGTGGTGTTGTTCATCCCTTCCATGAGCTATGTACCCATCAAGTAAACAGGGATTCTAAACAGATTGAGTTGGAAGAGCACCTTTGTTTCTTAGATTAAGTGAATTAGATATTCGGTTCAATTGTGTCTCGATTCTTTTAATAGTTTGATCATGAGCAGCAATTTGAGAATTGGACTTTAATGCTATTTCTACTCTTTGCATTAAGTGTGCTAATTGTCTCTCAACATTTTGATCATAAACTGGTTGAGTTTGATTTAAATTTAAAGAACTATTGTTGATTGCATTTTGTTCAATAAAAGGCTGTCCTACAGATTGAGTTGGTTGTTGTCTTGGGTTTTTCCATGAAAAATTAGGATGGTTCCTCCACCTAGGATTCCAATTGGTAATAGAATTTGGTTGTAAACTGTATAACCATCTTTTTGCAATATCTTTTAAAGCAAAAGACATATACCTTAGTTTAATTGCATCAACAGGCATGTTTGGTACTTTCATCATATTGCAAACTTCATTAAATTCTTTTAAAAACCAATAAGCATCTTCTTTTTCAAATCCATGAAATTTTGGTAACTAGTTGATATAATTGGAATTTAATTCGAATCTATCATTAGCACATTCAGGAAGTATTATGCAGGAAGGTTCATCCATTAAATTAGGGTAAAACATACTACCTATTGTTTATTCTCTAGGTTGTTCTTGCTGTGGGGCAAACATAATTGTTCTTCTTGTAGGTATTTAGACTAATCTATGAGATAAATCCATTGACCAACCTAACATACAACATTTAAATATAATGTTTAAGACTTAAGAAGAATTAAATATTTGGATGTAAAACTCACTCGATAGAGTCTTTCAATGCAAAATTTGAATCATTTACTAAAAGACTAACTTTTAAAATCCAAATATTCTAAGTGTTGAAGAAATTAAAGTTAATGAAAATTCTCTGAAAGGTACAAATATAAGAAGTGTTTAAAAAGCATCTTAGCCATTATTTGGAACAAAGCAACTGTGACATTACTTAAAAGAAATTTAATTATTTATTCTATTAATTGAATACACTAATTTAGCTAAATACCAATCAAAATCAATCCCTATGGATAAACCCATACTTGCACACTAATTACATATGAACTTGTGCATTTGCAGTGAAATTAAACTATTTCGAACACACATTTTACAAGAATTTAACCACAAGTGGTGTGTAGGTTTTGAACAAGTTTTTGGCACTGTTGCTAGGGATCTTGAATTTCTTGCAATTGGTGTTGCTTTTTGCTATTTTAGTGATAGTTAGGATTGCAATATAATTTATTTACATTTACTGTTATTAAATTCTATTTCAAAGTCTTATTGCTATTCCAGAGTAGAGAAGTGTTTTTGATTTAAATTCTAAATTTCATAATGAACTCATAAAACTCATATTGGGGTGATTGTAGGTTTGTTCTAAGTGTTAGTTATGAGGATTATAATTATTCTAATTATGTTTGAGAAGATTATTCACCTATGGAATTTAATGACTGCTCTTCACAACATGGTTTAGAAAGACTTAATGTTAATTCTCAAAATAATTATAACTAGAATGACAATTCTAATTTATGGGAATGTAATGATAATTCAGGAATGCAAAATCATTATTGAAAATATAATTACATTAATGAAAATATAAATTGTCAGTTAAACATATTATTACTGATACAACAATTAATAGATAAAATAGATGAATCAATACAAAATATTGAGGATAGTTATAGATTGAATGAATTTGGAAATGATAATTATTTTTCTATGAACGTGGCCTAGCATAGTTTTAGTTAATTTTATTTAGTAGTTTTTATTACTTTCATAGTTTTTATAGTCTTATTTTAGTATTTTGCTAAGGGACTAGCAAAACTTAAATATGGGGGACTTGTTTAGACTCAAAAGTGTGCATTTTATGGATATTAATTCAGCAAATTTGAATCGTACTATTTAATCACCTAAAACTCACTTTTATTGCACGTACCACGAGATAGTCTGTGGGTAGAGACATTTACTCACAAGCTAGCTTGTGGGTTTAGTGCATTTTCAGTGATAAATATTTAATTGCATGTGAACTGAAGTATAGAATGTATAAACTTAAGAAGAATTAAATATTTGGAAGTAAAACTCACTCAATAGAGTCTTTCAGTGTAAAATTTGAATCATTTACTAAAAAACTAACTTTTAAAATCCAAATATTCTAAGTGTTGAAGAAATTAAAGTTAATGAAAATTCTCTGGAAGGTACAAATATAACAAGTGTTTAAAAAGCATCTTAGCCATTATTTGGAACAAAGCAACTGTGACATTGCTTAAAAGAAATTTAATTATTTATTCTATTAATTGAATACACTAATTTAGCTAAGTACCAATCAAAATCAATCCCTATGGACAAACCCATACTTGCATATTAATTACATATGAACTCGTGCACGTGCAGTAAAATTAAACTATTTCGAACACACATTTTACAAGAATTTAATCACAAGTAGTGTGTAGGTTTTGAACAAGTTTTTGGCGCCGTTGCTAGGGATCTTGAATTTCTTGTAATTGGTGTTGCTTTTTGCTATTTTAGTGTTAGTTAGGACTACAATATAATTTATTTACATTTACTATTATTAAATTCTATTTCAAAGTCTTATTGCTATTCCAAAGAAGAGAAGTGTTTTTGATTTAAATTCTAAATTTCATAATGGACTCATATAACTCATATTGGGGTGATTGTAGGTTTGTTCTAGGTATTAGTTATGAGGATTATAATTATTCTAATTATGTTTGAGAAGAATATTCAACTATGGAATTTAACAACTGCTCTTCACAACATGGTTTAGAAAGACTTAGTGTTAATTCTCAAAATAATTATAACTGGAATGACAATTCTAATTTATGGGAATGTAATTATAATTCAGAAATGCAAAATCATTATTGAAAATATAATTACATGAATGAAAATCTAAATTATCAGTTAAACATATCATTACCGATGCAACAATTAACAAATAAAATAGATGAATCAATACAAAATATTGAGGATAGCAACAGATTGAATGAATTTGAAAATGATAATTATTTAAACTGGTCAATCTTAAAAGAGGATCAGAATGTTCAAGGAATTAATATAGGTTTAACAAATCTTAATGATGATTTTCCAATGAAAGCTAAAATTAATCAGAACTATGTTAATTGAAAAATATCATTGGGAATTGAACAACTGTTGAATAGAGTTAATAAATCAATACAACAAACAGAAGACAGTAAGATATTAAATGAGTATGGAAATAGTGATAATCTAAATTGGTCAAATGAAAATCAAATCTATCAAGATGTGAACTCATTAGGAGATATGTTATTTACAGATGAGACTACACAACCATTTGAGATAATTGAAGAAAATCAGTACGATGATTCAACTGTTTTTAATCATGTGGAAAAATTGGATAAAATTCAAAGTTCAATTGATTTGTTTTTACGGAATTTATTTAATTCTAATCTATCTAAACCAGATAATGTGTCAAAAGAAGAATCAAAGGATGTAAGTATTATGTTAAGATCTGGTGTAACTTACAAAGGTCCTACAAATGATGATAAAGTCGCATGCAATTAAATATTTATCACTGAAAATGCACTAAACCCATAAGCTAGCTCGTGAGTAAACATCTCTACCCACAGACTATCTCGTGGTACGTACAATAAAAGTGAGTTTTAGGTGATTAAACAGTATGATTCAAATTTGCTGAATTAATATCCATAAAATGCACACTTTTGAGTTTAAACAAGTCCCCCATATTTAAGTTTTGCTAGTCCCTTAGCAAAATACTAAAATAAGACTATAAAAACTATGAAAGTAATAAAGATTACTAAATAAAATTAACTAAAACTATGCTAGGCCACTTTCATAGAAAAATAATTATCATTTCCAAATTCATTCAATCTATTACTATCCTCAATATTTTGTATTGATTCATCTATTTTATCCATTAATTGTTGTATCAGTAATAATATATTTAACTGATAATTTAGATTTTCATTCATGTAATTATATTTTCAATAATGATTTTGCAATCCTAAATTATCATTACATTCTCATAAATTAGAATTGTCGTTCCAGTTATAATTATTTTGAGAATTAACATTAAGTCTTTCTAAACCATGTTGTGAAGAGCAGTCATTAAATTCCATAGGTGAATAATCTTCTCTAACATAATTAGAATAATTATAATCCTCATAACTAACACTTAGAACAAACCTACAATCACCCCAATATGAGTTATATGAGTCCATTATGAAATTTAGAATTTAAATCAAAAACACTTCTCTACTCTAGAATAGCAATAAGACTTTGAAATAGAATTTAATAACAGTAAATGTAAATAAATTATATTGTAGTCCTAACTAACACTAAAATAGCAAAAAGCAACACCAATTGCAAGAAATTCAAGATCCCCAGCAACGGCGCCAAAAACTTGTTCAAAACCTACACACCACTTGTGATTAAATTCTTGTAAAATGTGTGTTCGAAATAGTTTAATTTCACTGCAAGTGCATGGGTTCATATGTAATTAGTGTGTAAGTATGGGTTTGTCTATAGGGATTGATTTTGGTTGGTGCTTAGCTAAATTGGTGTATTCAATTAATAGAATAAATAATTAAATTTCTTTTAAGTAATGTCACAATTGCTTTGTTCCAAATAATGGCTAAGATGCTAATAGCTCTAGAGAATTTTCATTAATTTTAATTTCTTCAACACTTAGAATATTTGGATTTTAAAAGTTAGTCCTTTAGTAAATGATTCAAATTTTGCAATGAAAGACTCTATCGAGTGAGTTTTACTTCCAAATATTTAATTTTTCTTAAGTCTTAAACATTCTATACTTCAGTTCGCATGCAATTAAATATTTATCACTAAAAATGCACTAAACCCACAAGCTAGCTCGTGAGTAAACGTCTCTACCCGCAAACTATCTCGTGGTACGTGCAATAAAAGTGAGTTTTAGGTGTTTAAACAGTATGATTCAAATTTGCTGAATTAATATCCATAAAATGCACACTTTTGAGTCTGAACAAGTCCCCCATATTTAAGTTTTGCTAGTCCCTTAGCAAAATACTAAAATAAGACTATAAAAATTATGAAAGTAATAAAAACTACTAAATAAAATTAACTAAAACTATGCTAGGCCACTTTCGTAGGGAACATGACTACACTTATTAGGTGCAGCAAGCCTTTAAACCCCTAGGTTACCCTAGTGATGGAGTTGTGTCTCTGGAGGGTTTTCAGTGGATACACCTACAAAGTCCAAAGAAATAAAAAGAGAGAGAGAAGGGAAATAGAACCAACCAAAGGATCATTTGAATCACATGTTGCGATAAAAATTTCAGGGGAATGAGGTGGCTCGGTCTTACAACACTCCCTCTCCTTGCCCTTAAATTGAATAGACTTACTTTAAAATGTGAACAAGGAGTTACCTATTCATGAGAACCATCTATCTTGTGCAAGCAAGAGGAATTCACACCTTTACTACTTTCAATCAGGAATTAAATCATTAAAACAGGTACACATCTCACCAACAAAAGAGGGTAATTTAAGATATTCCCTTCCTTTCTAAGATATTGGAAAATGCTTTGGCCGGTAGACAAGGGATAAGACAATTAATACACCATCACTCAAAATGTTAATTTGTTGATATGATAACATTCCACTTCATTCTCACATCCCAAGTGACTTTGAATATTTCCCTTTTCTACCCCATATTGACATTGATCCCTTGATTTTTTTTCTCTAATTCTTTTTTCTTTCTTTCCTTTTTCTTTTGATTTTCTTTTTTCTTTTTCTTTTTTTTTTCTTTTTTTTTACATCAAACATAAAGCAAATGACATAACTAGCATTGCACTCTTAAAATCTAATAAGTGACCCTTAATCGATTAGTTTCAACACCTTATATCTCCATAACCTAATTCCCAAATGAACTCCATGGTATATTAAAGCATATACCCTTGTTACCTTCCTTCACATATCCCCTAACTTAGAGAAGTTTGGGAAATACCTTAGGATAAAGCTCACAAGAATGGCTCACAAGAAAACCAGGTGGTTTATAAACAGACACCACCAAACTACAGCCTTATTGGCTTAGGATGTGTGGTGTTGGTCATCCCCACCATGAGCTATGTGCCCATCAGGTAAACGGGGATTCTGAACAGATTGACTTGGAAGAGCACCTTTGTTTCTTAGATTAAGTGAATTAAATATTTGGTTCAATTGTGTCTCAATTCTTTTAATAGCTTGATCATGAGCAACAATTTGAGAGTTGGACTTTAGTGTTGTTTCTAATTTTTGCATTAAGTTTGCTAATTGTCTCTCAACATTTTGATCATGAATTGGTTGAGTTTGATTTAAATTTAAAGAGCTACTATTCATTGCATTTTGTTCAATAAAAGGTTGTCCTAAAGATTGAGGTGGTTGTTGTCCTGGGTTTTTCCATGAAAAATTAGGATGGTTCCTCCACCTAAGATTATAAGTAGGGTTGAAATTAGAGTTGTTACGTTGATTATAAAATAAAGCATTAACATCTTCAGATTCATGCAAAATAGGACAATCTTCTACAACATGACCTTTGGCAAAGCAACTTGTACATTTAGGCATGTTAAGCTCAATCTTTTGTTTAAATTGTAGTTCATCAATTTTATGTATCAAGCTAGCCATTTTAGCTTCTAAGGAAACATATGGTTCAACAATATGGACTCCCCTAGGGGTAGAAATTTGTTCCTAACTCACTTTAGCTGCACTCTCCCATTGGGCAATTCTTTTGACTAAATCTTCTAAGAATTTCCAAGCATTATCTATTCATTGGTTCAGAAATCTATCATGACTCAAAGATTCTAAGAGTGTCTTTGTGTGGTAATCGATTCCTTCATAAATAATTTGGATTTCGGTAACTCTCTCTACTCCATGATGTGGACATTGAGCTAGGAGGTCATGAATTCTTACAAAATATTTCCAGAAAGGTTCTCCTAGTTTCTGTCTACAATTTGATATTTCATTCTTCCTTTTAATTGTGACATGCATTGGATAGTATTTTCTTAGAAATTCAGAACAAAATTGATTCCAATTGGTAATAGAATTTGGTTGTAAACTGTATAACCATATTTTTGCAATATCTTTTAAAGCAAAAGGCATATATCTTAGTTTAATCACATCAATAGACATGTTTGGTACTTTCATCATATTGCAAACTTCAATAAATTCTTTTAAAAACCAATAAGCATCTTCTTTTTCAAATCCATGAAATTTTGGTAACTGGTTGATATAATTGGAATTTAATTTGAATATGTCATTAGCACATTCAGGAAGTGTTATGCAGGAAGGTTCATCCATTAAATTAGGGTAAAACATATTACCTATTGTTTGTTCTCTAGGATGTTCTTGCTATGGGACAACCATAATTGTTCTTCTTGTAGGTGTTCAAACTAACCTTTGAGATGAATCCCTTGACCAACCTGGCATACAACATTTAAATATAAAAGAAGATTTGCTTGTGTGCTGTCATTAAGTAAGCTATGCCTTCCATTTCATACTTTCATGCAATAGGTGCATCTATTTACAATAATACCACAACTGTAGTAAATGATATAAAATTTCAGAGTTGATAAAAACTTGCAACAAGGGTTCATTTAGTTTTGAACACAATACAACAAAGATGTTCCAAAAGAAATAGCAAACATTATAAGTATTCAACAAGGGAGTTTTTCTTTTATTTTATTTTTGACACAATCCACGGATAGGTTTGTGGGTAAATTATTGTACCCTTGAACTAACACGTGGATAGATAGAAAATGCTACGCATAGTGTTGCAAAGTATTTGCATAGGGAATTAAATCATGCAACCACACTATAGAAGCAGGCAAGGTTAATTGATGAATAAGTTCAACATTGCAACTTCCATCAAACAATTGGATCTTGTAATAATAAAGACTATCTCATACACTATAAATAAGAGTATCTCCATTAATGAAATAGAAAGCTCTGATTTTTCCTTCATATAGAAGCTTGCCTTTATCAGAACATGACTTCATACCTAAGGTATTTCTTTGATTTCATCCATGAAATCAAAGTCCATTGGCTTGCTGAATAAGATATCAAAACCCTTGATCTATTGGAATCGATCCTGAGCCTTAGCATTTCTGAAAATTACTGAATTTACTTCTTCTTGCTGGGCTGGTTCTATAAACTGAGAAGAGGATGGTGCTAAAGGTTTTGCAACTCTTGCACTCTATTCATTGGGTGGAGAATAAACCACTATTTCTCTATTTTCCACTCCACTTGGTTCAGTTGTTTGCTTGGCAATGAACTCTGACTGCCCTAAATCCCCTTCTGTTTGGCATGGAATAGGACTGTCAGTAGTCCCTCCTTCCTTCTCTTCTCCCTCAGAGCTAGGAGAGAATCTCCTCTATTGGGGCATGCTATAACATACACATACACATATAAGAAAAAGATAAGTTAAAACTAAGTCATGATTACTTATAAAAAAAAAACTAAAAAAAAAAAAACTGAAAGGGAAAGTTAATTTAAAAATGTTACCTGTCCCTCTTTTGAAGCAAAGAGTATTGCTTCATGAATGGTCTGATCTACCCCTTCAAAATCATGGAGGTCTATTGTAGCAAAAATTGCTCCTACCATAGGTCTTTCCTCTTGAAAATTAAAATTAAACACAAATGAGACATGAACATTCAAATTACCTTAAAGTGGAGATTAAAGTGAAATTAAAAATATAAGTGTTACCTGAAAATCCATCTGATTTTCAACCTCCACAACAGGAGGGATCTCTTTTGGGATTGATTCATCTAAGGAAGAAGGAAGTGTCTTCTTGCACTAATGAAGATATGCACCTAGGGTGAGATCATCATCACCATCTTCAAACTCCTCTTCCTCTTGTCCTACTATTGAAACGTCCCCCTCCTATTGATCTTCCTCCACTCCTTGAAGTTCTTGTTGTTGTTTTGTTGGTGGTGGTGGTGGTGTTCTTCTTTTTATTTTTCTTCTTCTTCTTCTTCTCTGTCTTCATGTTGTTGCTGCTTATCAATAATTCTTTCACCCTCCTGTGGTACTAAAGGGCTAGCTACATTGTCACTAAAATGCATAAAATCAAATTCTTGTGGCTCTTCTTTTATGGTCACCTTTGCTGCCTTCTGAAGAGCTTCAACTTTAGCCATCTCAGTTGCAAAAGAGGCCTTCTTCGCCATGCATTTTCTCCAATCATAAAGAGCACACTGAGTTGCAATTTCTAAAACCTCAAAACTCTCTCCCAATGAGAGATATCTTTGCATGAAAAATTTGTACTGCTCCTTCTCATCTCTATCTTTTGGGAGGCAAGTAAAAACCATATCTATAGTAATAGTGGAAGCATTTAATTCCTTAGTGACAATAGAATACAGAGTCTTCATAAACCACAGTTCAACCCTAGTATGGACTATATTTTGTGCCAAAATATTCTTTGGCCTAATAGCACACTCATCCCACCATGCTTGTTGAGTATGGTCATCAATGGCCTAGATTACCTCAGAGGGAAGGCATGTGAATTCCCTTCGTACCTTAGTTCCAAAATGGTTCAACTGATATTTCAAGTCCTTTAAAATCTTTTCACTCGTTTTGGCATGAATGTGGCTGCCTATATGCCAATGAACAACCACCAGTTTAAAGTTACCAAACTATATCAATTTCATCCATTCCTAAGTAGATACAGATCTCCTAAGTGTTGTTGTTTGCCATGGGCTTGCAAAATATGTTTTAGTTTTAATTTTAATATAACCACATGTAAATAGAACACCTCTCTATGGAACCAAAATATGCACCTCCTTCGAAATAATTCTTGAACTAACTAATTTCTAGGGTGAGCTAACCTCTCCTGCCTTATTTCTCTTTCAATATATGAAGCTATTTTCTCTTTAAGGAAATTTGGAACAATAATAGAAGCTTGCTTACACTGTCTAAGACACTCTACTGTGTCTTCTTTTACCATTCTCAGTTCTTGCTCCCGAATGACCCCTTTTATCTTTTGTTTTCCTTCATCATGCCACATTTTTGCGTTTAGTCTGAACTTCTCGAAGTTTAGCATCTCTATCCAAGCGAAAGTTGACGATGAAGCAGGAAGAGGAGCACTGGAAGTTGAGGCCATGGCGTGCATTGTGGAAGAATGTGAATAGTCTCAATAGGTTGTGAAACAAGCGCAAATGCACGAAGGGGCATTAATGGTTTTTATATGTTTAATCGGGTGATCGGATGGTGAGGTTCAATACTAATTAGCAGATTATAGGCCTACCCATGAGATACCTTGTGGGTAAACATCCCTAGCCACGAAATAAGTTCATGGATGAGCTACAACTGGCAGAATTTTGAGAAAATTATTATGTAGTCATTTTAATCATATTAATACTTGAATATTGTACATTTATTTCATGAATATTAGATACATTGAGTTGATTCTCTTTCTGACTAAATGTATTGTTTTGTGCCAAATGAACTTTAGTGAGCAATGGAGATTCCCATAGATGTCTTACGCGAGGTTTTAAGTCATTTGCCAGCAAGAGAAATAAGCAAATTGAGTTTTGTAAATAGGAGTGTACGTGCATTCATTTCAGAGCATTACTTTTGTTCATGCCAAGCATAAAAAATGAGAGATACAATTAGTGGAGTGATTTCATATAATGCACTTCCAAGAAAATATATTTACATGGAATTGACTTTGAGGTAGGAATTCCACCCACATCACTAGGAGTTCACAATATTTTAGGATGTGATGGTGGATTAATTATTTACTGGTCTTATGGAGAACATTTTTCTTACAGAGCTGACATTGGGATAAAAAACCATATTACAAACGTGGAACCGATACTCCCAAACCTGAATAAAGATAAGCATATCTTACTTGATTCAGGTGCAATTCTAACATTTAAGGGTACTGATAGAAGGACTATGCATAAATTATTTTGTTGGGAGGAACCAGCTGAGATTTGGACTAATTGGTAGTATTTGTTGGTTTACAATTTTGACAAACATCAATGGCAACCAGTCAGAGAAGTTTATTTTTGGAGGAAGACCAACGAATAATAGGAATCATGTGATTATTGATGGAATCATTTACGTCATAACAAGTTGTACACCTCAATATATTAATGGACTCATGATCATTGCCATCAATATTGAAGATGAATCAGTGAAGCTCCTACCTATCTCATACCTTATGGGTGCACTAGCAATTTCATTCTATGATTTAGTTGAGTTAGCTTTATTTGGGGGAATTAATGGAGAACCTGCATCTCTTAGTTTAATTTGATGGTGGGATGCCGAAATGAAATTTGAAATCTGGAGATTACAGGACATTGCAAAATGGGAATTGTGAACCCCTAAACGCCCTAGAAATTTCTCTTAGTTCAAATACCGATAAAATGCATACTTTCGAGTTTGAACAAGTCCTTCATACTTAAGTTTTGCTAGTCCCTTAACAAAATACTAAAATAAGACTATAAAAACCAGAGAGTAATAAAGACAACTAAGTAAAATTAATTAAAATTATACTAGGCTACTTTTATAGGGAACAAGACTACACTTAGCAAGTGCAGCAAGCCTTTAAACCCCTAAGTTACCCTAGTGGTGGAGTTGTGTCTCTGGAGGGTTTTTAGTGGACACACCCACAAAGTCCAAAGAAAAAGAAATAAAAAGGGAGTGAGAGGAAATAGAATCAAACAAAGGATTGTTTGAATCACCTACTGCTATGAAAATTTCTGAGGAATGAGGTGGCTCAGCCTTACAACACTCCCTTTCCTTGCCCTTAAATTGAATAGATTCTCCTTAAAATATGAACAAGAAGTCACTCATTCATAAGAACCATCTATCTTGTGCAAGCAAGAAGAATTCACACCTTCTCCACTCTCAATCAAAGAAATAAATCATTTAATGCAAGCACACATCTTACCATCAAAAAGGGGTAATCTAAGATATTCCCTTCCTTCCTAAAGATATTGGAAAATGCTTTGGTTGGTAAACAAGGGATAAGACAATTAATATACCATCACTCAAAATGTTAAATTGTTGATAACATTCCACTACATACTCACATCCCAAGTAACTTCGAATATCCCCTTTTTCTACCCAAATTGACATTGATTTTCTTTTTGATTTTTCTTTTCCTCTTTTTTTTTTATATCACAACTTTTCTTTTCTTTTTTGATTGTTTTCACTTCTTTTTTCTTTTTCTTTTCAAAATAGAATGCATATGAAAGCTATTCATAGTTCTTTTCCATTAATAAAACATAAATACACAGAATAAATGACATAACTATCATTGCAACTATAAAGACTAATGAGTGACCCTTAATTGAATAGAAATAGCACCTTATATCTCGAAAACCTAATTCCCAAAGGAACTCCATGGCAAATTGAAGTTTATACCCTTGCTACCTTCCTCTACATATCCTCTAACTTAGAGAAGTCTAGGAGATATCTTAGAATAATTCTCACCAAAATGAAAGAAATGTTATAAAATAATCATTTTTGTGGTGGCACTTGGCAAAGGTTTATTTCTCCACACAAATGGGATAGTGAGAAAATAAAATAATTGTTCCAGAAAACCAATGTTAGCAAGGCATTAATTCAAATGAAATAGGAAGATTCAACTCATTGCACATTTAATTTGAAATCTATCTCCTCTAAGGGCAATAGGTTTCTTTGAATTGGCTCTAAAGATTATCCTCTCAAAATATGATAGGGTCTTCCCAATAATCCTAATAGCAACACTTGAAACTTACATTCCTTCAAGTTTAACTTTGTCTTAAAAACATAAAAACTAACAAGAAAATCGACAAAATTAACAAAAATGTCTAAAAATTGTTAAAAAAATTTAAATTTTAGTGTGCCCAGCCCCCATACCTAAACTTTCCATTGTCCTCAATGTAGACAAAAAAGTTCAATATAAAAGAGGAAAAACATGACACATAATAAAAATAATAAGCACACCCCCAATACCTATCATGAAAATGTGATGCATGCTGAATAATGGGAAATTCATTCAACTCAATAAGCTAAATCATTCTAAATACATGCGTAATGCTTACAAAAATTAAGTGCAATTGCAATGCATCAGTAAAAAGTAAAGATAAGGGTGCAATATTTTGGAAATTAAAGAAATAGTATATTTGAAATGATAAAAATAATATATATATATATATATATATATTCTTGTGGAGTTCTAATGGCTCACAAGAAAGCCAAGTGATTTATAAACAGACGCCACCAAACTATAATCTTAATAGCTTAAGTTGTGTGGTGTTGCGCACTCCTCTATGAGCCACATGCCCATCAAGTAAACAAGGATTCTAGACAGATTGACTTTGAAGAGCACCTTTGTTTCTTAGATTGAGTGAATTAGATATTTGATTCAATTGTGTCTCGATTCTTTTAATAGCTTGATCATGAGAAGCAATTTGAGAGTTAGATTTTAAGGCTATTTCTACTCTTTGCATTAAGTGTGCTAATTGCCTTTCAATGTTTTGATCATTAACTTGTTGATTTTGATTTAGATTTAACGAACTATTGTTCATTGCATTTTGCTCAATAAATGGTTGTCCTACAGATTGATTTAGTTGTTGTCTTGGGTTTCTCCATAAGAAATTAGGATGGTTCCTTCACTTAGGATTATAAGTAGGATTAAAATTAGAATTGTTACGTTGATTATAGAATAAGGCATTAACATCTTCAGATTCATGTAGAATAGGACATTCCAACACAACATGACCTATGGCAAATCAACCTGTACACTTAGGCATGTTAGGTTCAGTCTTTTGTTTAATTTGTAATTCATCAATTTTATGCATTAAACTAGTCATTTTAGCTTCTAAGGTGACATATGGTTCAACAACATGAACTCCCCTAGGTACAAAAGTTTGTTCTTGACTTACTGCAACAACACTTTCCCATTGTGCAGTTCTTTTAGCTAAGTCTTCTAAAAATTTCTAAGCATTATCTATTCATTGGTTCAGAAATCTATCTTGACATAAAGATTCTAGGAGTGTTTTTGTTTGATAATCTATTCTTTCATAAGTAGTTCTGATTTGGGTAATTTTCTCTACTCCATGATGTGGACATTGAGCAAGAAGATCACGAAATCTTGTGAAATATTTCCAAAAAGGTTCTCCTGGTTTTTGTCTACAATTCAAGATTTCATTCTTTCTCTTAATAGTGACATGCATAGGATAATATTTTCATAGAAATTCAGAACAAAATTGATCACAATCAGTAATGGAATTTGGTTGTAAACTGTATAACCATCTTTTTGCAATATATTTTAAAGAAAAAGGCATATACTTAATTTCATGGCATCAACAAACATGTTTGATACTTTCATCATATTGCAAACTTCAATAAATTCTTTTAAAAACTAATAAGCATCTTCTTTTTCAAATCCATGAAATTTTGGTAGCTAGTTAATATAATTCTAATTTAATTCAAATCTGTCATTGGCACATTCAAGAAGTGTTATGTAGGATGGTTCATCCATTAAGTTAGGATAGAACATGCTACCTATTATTTTTTCTCTAGGTTGTTCTTGCTATGGAGCAGCCATAATTGTTCTTTTCTTAGGTGTCCAGAGTAACCTATGAGATGAATCGCTTGACCAAACTGACATACAACATTTAGATATAAAGGAAAATTTGCTTGTGTACCATCATTATGTAAGCTTTGACTCGTATTCCATGTTGCTATGCAACAAGTGCATCTATTTACAATAATACCATAACTGTAGTAAATGGTGTATGAAATTCCATAACTAATATATATAATTGTAACAAGAAGTCATATAGTTTTGAGCACAATACAATAAAGATACTTCAAAATAACGTAAAACATTGCAAATGTTCAACAATGGAATTTTTGAAATAACCTACGGGTAGGTTTGTTGGTTAACTTGTTTAGCAACAACCTAACTCCCTTGATAAATAGAAAGTACTAACTACATAATTGCAAAGTATTTACATAGGGAATTAAATCATGCAACTACACTATAGAAACAGGCATGGTTTGTTGATGAATAAGCTCCACTTCGAAGCCTCTATCTGACAGTTGAATCTTGTAATAATATAGGTTATCCCATGCACTATAAATAAGAGTGTCTCCATTGATTAAACAGAATTCTCTAATCCTTCCCTCATATGGAAGGTCAGGTTGTCCAAGATCTCCAAGCTATAATTCTATGCAGACCCTACTCCATTCCAATTTTTCAATGTTCTGTATTCTCCAAATTTCAAATTTCAATTCAGTATCCCACCATCAAATTAAGCTAAGAGATGCAGGTTCTCCATTAGTTCCTTCAAATAAAGCTAATTCAACTATGTCATAAAATGAAATTACCATTGCACCCATAGGTTGTGGGATTAGTAAGAGCTTCACTGATTCATCTTCAATATTGTTGGCAATGATTGTGAGCTTGTTAATGTATTGAGGTGTACAACTGGTTATGAAGTAAATAATACCATCAATGATCACATGATTTCTATTGTTCATTGGTCTTCCTCCAAAATAAACTTCTCTAACTGGTTGCCATTGATTTTTGTCAAAATGATAGACAAACAGATATTGCCAATTAGCCCAGATCATAGCTGGTTCTTCCCAACAAAATAGTTTGTGCATAGACCTTCTATTAGTTCCCTTAAATGTTAAAGTTGCACCTGAATCAAGTAAGATATGCTTCTCTCTATTTGGGTTTGGGATTCTCAATTCTATGTTTGTAATAGGTTTTTTATCCCAATGTCAGCTCTATAAGAACAAAATTCTCCGACATGCACCCTTGCCAGCGGCGGCCGATCGGGCGTACAAAGAAATACGACTTGGCGGTTCTCGTCATCTAGAAAGTCTAGGTCCTCCCCAAAACCCCCATTGGTTCGAGGAACGAGCCAGCCCACTATTGGCAAGCTGGCACAAATGGCGGGCGACCGACTCCCCGAAAACCCATTTTTGGGTGAATAGTTCGGGGAACCAGCCAGCTTGTCGGTGGCAAGTTGGCAAAAATGGCTGGTAGCCGGCTCCCCGAAAACCCATTCTTGGGTGAATGGTTCAGGGAACCAGCTGGCCTTTCGCCGGTAAGCTAGCACAAACGGCCGGTAGCTGGCTCCCCGAAAACCCATTTTTGGGTAGATGGTTTAGGGAACAAGCCGGTCCGTCACCGGCGAACCGGTATAACAAACCGGTAGCCGATCCCCATTTTCCGGGAAATGTAAGTCTACATTCCCGATGCCCCAGAAAGATTTCCAGGATGACGCCTCTAGCATGCATCTTTGCCGGCGGCGGCCGTTCAAGTGTACAAACATACGACCTGACAGTTCCTGATTTCCGGAGAAGTGAAGATGCCCTATCGGGATAAGGCCACCGGCACGCATCCGTGCCGGCCCTAGCCAAGTGATAACGTAAGTTCTCACCTCCAGTCAAAGAGGGGATATGACGCGGTAGCCAACATATTTAGTCGGCTGTCCAGCAGCCCAGTTAGCCGCCTCACCCGACTTTCAGTTCCTCTGCTGAGAGGTCCGTAAGGGTGACCTTCGTATCTTTCTCTCCCCCATTCAACACCAGATCCGGTGTGAAACTCTGCACTATTCAATCTTCATTCATTTTACCAGAAGGAATGAAGTTATTCCTCCCAATCCCCTAGAAAGTTTTCCAGGATGAGGCCATGTGTGGCTAGACTGACTGTGGTAGTTTTCCATTTTAGAGCTAGAGAGAGGTCGAGAATGCCTGGGCTGTCTGGGGGTGCCTAACACCTTCCCCAATAGTACCCTGAGTCCCGTATCCAGTTCTCTCGTGTAACACGATTTTACGTGATTCCCGTGGTTTTATCGTTACGATGGTGGAAAGACACTTCCCCTTCCGGTTTTCCTTATTTTCTGCCCAAAAATAAGGTGGCGACTCCGTTCAATGAGCCATCGACCCCACATGGTGATGTGCTCAAAGAAACACCTTTCGATTCTCTGTACCTTGGCCCATCCGCCAGTGGGGCCGGTGGAAACCCATGGGTTTTCGGGTGACAGCCAGATGTAAGAGAGGGTACAGATTTTTGGCGACTCCGCTGGGGAGACTCGCTACATTTTATAGATTAAGTGACTCAAACTCTCACTCATACGGCTCTTTTATAGTCAATCTTTTATTTTTCCGTTAGGATTTTTAACATACTTGTCGCATTCGCTAAGTGAAGCCGCTTTCAAATGCATTGAACCATATCACCCTTCTTTGGTATCTTTGCAGATCTTTACGGACCCTTGCAAGTTCTCTAGGTACCGTCTCCTCACGGACCTTTGCCCTGCACGTTCCGGACCCTACTGGCTCCCCGTGTCCTGACTCGCTCACAAGCAAGAGCCATGGCCACCGGTTCTGCTGCAGCTTCCAGATCATCCCCTTCCATCACTACGACAACCTTTGTGCCGCTGTCCATGGTCTTTGGCCAATGACTACGCCTATCGTCACCCGGACGAACTTCACCCAGCCTGTCATCGTACCTGCCGGAATCCCGGACCAACGAAGGGTGCCAAATATGTCTGCAACTGTGGCATTCGATAATGCCACGGTGCATCCTGCGCCACCTGCTTCTCCAGCCGCTGAAACTGAAGGTAACAGGCCAGCTCCTACACGAAGCACCGGCCCGTTCTACCAACCACCCTCGAACACCGAGGGCATAGGAGTGGCCAACGCCTTCCTACCACCTCGACTGGGACATTTTGAGCAAACCTTCCTGGCTCACTAGTTGGCACACTATCAAAAACAAGGGATCGGTTCAGTAATCCTCCCCAGGCCAACCATCTGTGTCCCGGAGAGGCAACACACGGAAGAATACGACGTTGTCACCACTCTTGTCGCCGACCAATTTGGCCCACCGCCACTACTACCGCCCCGGTGCCCGACCTGCAAGGGCAACTACTGCAAAGGATAGCCGAATTGGAGGCATCCTTCTAGAGTATGAAGTCCGGCCTACCGGAACCTTCCTACGCCTTCCAAAACCTTTATTTTTATCCCGAAGCGACGCTCCCTCCTGATTTCAAGATGCCCGAACTGGTTAAATACAACAGGCACGGGGACCCTCGCGCGCACCTCCAGGCCTTCTATAGAGACATGGCGGCACTGCAACACGAGTAGAAGCTCCTTGTCTGGCTGTTCCAGAAATCTCTCCAAGGACCTGCGCTTTCCTGGTACATGTCCTTATACTTAACAAAGATCTACACCTGGGAACAGCTGGCATACATGTTCCAAGAATAGTACGCGTATAACTTAGACCTGGCACCAAAGTTGGAAGATCTCCGTTGCCTTCGCCAACGTGAGAATGAGCCATTCAGTGGCTATGTCGGCAGGTGGCGGGCCTTGGCATCCCAAATCTGGGACAAACCCGTAGAAGAAGACTCTCTGGACATAATTGTGCAAGGTGCTCAACCATCACTGGTAGCCCTTCTATGTATCCAGTCATACTCAACTTTCTCCCAGTTGATCAAAGTTGGTAGCCACCTGGAAGGATTCTTGAAGTCGGGGAGATTCTCAGCTCTTCCATTCGAAGCCAACCCTGGAGGAAACATACGTCCCCGACCACCGGCCACAGGCGACAACATGGGGAACAATCGCGGCCCTAGGAGGAATGACAACATCCGTCCATCTCCTGTGACCATTGTGGCAGCAACACCACCACCATACCAACCACAACAAGTGTACACCCTAGCCCAGGAGTATCATCTGCTAGCAATCACCCCGGTTCAGTAGCCGGTCTACACCACCAGAGTGGCCCCGAATCAACAACCTTAGAGGCCCAAGTCTCCACACCTAGCAGCCACATCCGATCCAACGGCTCACTGGCAGAGGTAGGTAACGTCCCCGACAACCTCTCATCAAAGAAACTAGGGACAAAGTGGAGATCGCACAGGTGTTAACCAACAACGCCCCAGTCAGCAACAGCATGAACCTCGCCTGCTGCCCTCGCAGTCATAGCAGCCGTGCATAACGGAATACACACCACTCTCTGAACCACTGAGTCAAGTATTCCACCAGGCCCAAGTGCTACTCACACTCCCCCCTATCAAGCCGCCTCCAGCTGTTCTTCCTGCCTGGTACAATTCGCAACAGTATTGCGAATACCACAGGTTAGCTGGCCACGCAATGAACCACTGCCAGACACTGAGGTAAGCTATTCAGAGGCTTATCAACTCGGGCACCATTGAGCTTCAATAGCCTCCCGTACTCCCCAGGCCGAGCCAACATACCTTCCCAAATCATGCGGGAAACTCCGAGGTGAGTACTATCTTCTTAGGTGCCTGAAGGAGGCACCCGCTCGAAGGGTTTCGGCATATGCAACCAGTTTCGCCTATCCAACTAGGCACGGACAAGGGACAAAGAGATTCCTCCCTTCAGCACAGCCACTGGAAGCAGGAACTCCCTGGCTGAACCCGGTCAACCTCATCCGTCCGGCCAACCACCCGCTCACATATGAAGAACTCCAGCCATACTACCAACAACTCTGGTCCTCCATCCTCACCATCAGTTGCCACCAGAGGAGGAGGAGATCTTCAAGGCCTACACCACAATTGGCGTCAGCTCCACCAGTAGAAAAATTCTTCATTCGGGTGGCGCTTGTGGCTGCTACGTCAAGATAACCGGCTACCGCATTAAAGGAGCCGGCTGCCGGGACAACCCTATGGGCTCAACCCAAGGTAATTCTCTACTCACCCACTGCCCCAGTCAGGGCAGTCATCCCGACGGTACTCCCGATCCCCAAAGCCTCAACCGTTGGCTTTGCTCCCACGATCGACACTCCAGCTAGCACGGTCTCTCTAGTGGTTGCAACGCTAGTGCCACTCCAAGCCCACCTGGCAAAGCAACAATTCTCACCTGCGACCAGACCCCCTCCTCCGACCGCACTCACTTCTGAACAACACAAAGGTAAGGAGGTAGCCGTCTCACCACAGCCGTCCACATGTACGGCTATAACCAGGTCTGACCAGGTATATCAACCAAAGCCACGCCCAGGAGGGATCTCCATCTCGAGAATAGCAGGACAAACTTCAACCAGTAGCCGTCAACCGGCTGCTGCCCCGGCAATACCGGCAGCCACCTCCCCAGCACCGACCACCCAATCATGGCCACCCCCAGACTTATTGATCCAGCTGCAAGGGATACGGGCAGACATCTCACTATGGGACCAGCTTCAATCTTCTACTAAACACCGGGAAACACTCCTCAAGGCATTACAGGTGGCTAAAGTGGACCGCGGTCTTGCTCCTAGGGCCATAGAAGGAATGGTGGCCACGGTAACAATCCCGTCCTTCATCTATTTCTCAGACTTCGACCTCTCACCGGCCGGGCTAAACCTGTGCCCGCTACAAGTCCTGCATAAGCTGGGAATCAAAGAACAAGACTTGCTCCCCACCGACTGGGTGGTGAGAGGATTCGACGGCACTCTTCATGAAGCCAAAGGTGAGGTCGTCCTTCCCCTCATCATCGAACCAGCCACCTTCGAAGTTCCTGTGCATGTAGTAGACATTCCCCCAAGCTACAACCTCATCCTGGGCCGTCCATTTCTTCACCAAAACTCCATCGTACCTTCCACCCTTCATAGGATGCTTAAGTTCCTATGGAAAGGGGAGGTCATCGTCATACTGGCAGAGAATTACTACCATCCAGGACAACCTATAGCTGCTGTAGCACCTTCCAGGTCGCAACAACCAACACCAGAACCGACCGCCACCTCACTATCGGGTCTCCAGAACTCAACCGCCTTCGACTATCTATCCAGGCGCATGGAACCCTGGGAGGACAAACCACAGCCAGACCAAGAGCCAGAGGACGGTTTGCTGCAATTGTTCGAAGAATCTCCGGTATACATTGGAGATCCAACCCTTCACCAACCTCCCTCGCCATCGCCAATCCTACAGGGTGGAACTTTGGGAATGGTAGGTCCACCACCGTCTCCCCTGAAGCAGTCTCGAGGTTCACCACTACCTCAAACCGACAGCTGGTCCACTTACTTGGTACCCAGCCAAAAGACCACAGGCACCACTCCCACCAGGTCCATCATCCAACGCCCTTTTAGCCCAAGGGTCAACAAGCTGCAAAAGACATCGATGATCCTTACCTCGTGTTCCCTACGAAACTAGCCTAGTATAGTTTTAGTTAGTTTTAGTTAGTAGTCTTTATTACCTTCGTAGTTTTTATAGTTTCATTTTAGTATTTTGCTATGGGACTAGCAAAACTTAAGTATGGGGGATTTGTTCAAACTCAAAAGTGTGCATTTTATTGATATTAATTCATGCATTTTAATGAGTTTTATTTGAATTGTGCATTGAATTATGATGATTACAAAGTCAACTATACTTTTGAGCAGTATCCATGATTATTCACTTTAATGATGCATGAATTAAGTTTTGAGTCATTAATTATATTTATGTTTATTGCCTATTAAGAAAGGAATGAATGATTGACATTTGACTTTTTAGGATGCTAATAAAATGATTAATATACAAAGAAAAACTCATGATTTATGCTTAAATGCAAATTCGAGGGTTAAGCTGTTTACCCATGGACTTATCCATGGGTTAAGCTATTTACTGTACCCTCTCTTTCATCCGGCTATCACTTGGAAGCCCATGGGTTTCCATCAGCAGGGCTGGCGGATGGACCGAGGTACAGAGAACTAAAAGTTGATTGTATGAGCGCATCACCACGTGGGGCGGATGGCTCATTGAATGGAGTCGCCACCTTATTTTTAGGTAGAAAATAAGGAAAATCGGATGGGGAATTGTCGTTCCACCATTGAAATAATAAAATCAGGAGAATGATGTAAAATTGTGTAACGCTATACGAAACATGAGAGAACTGGATATGGGGCTCAGGGTATTGTTGGGGAAGGTGTTAGGCACCCCCAGATAGCCCGGGCAATCTCAGCCTCTCTCCGGCTCTAAAAATGGAAAAACAACAACAGTCAGTCTGACCACACATGGCCTCATCCTGGAAGACTTTCCAGGGCATTGGGAGGAATAGTCTTATCCCATCCGGTGAAAGCAAGTGAGGGTCGACCAATGCGAGGATTCACATGGGGTCCAATGATAAATGAGAGAGAGAAAGACATAGCGGTCACCATTATGGACCTTTCAGCTGAAGAGCTGAAGGTCAGGTGAAGTAGCCGACTGGGCCATCGGACAGCCAACTAAAGGTACCGGCTACCGTGTCATATTCCCCTCCATGAAGTAGCCGCCAGCGCCAGTAGGGATGCGTGCCTGTGGCTTCAACCCGGAAGCCTCTTCGGGGCATCGAGAGGGCAGCTTTGGTCCTCCCGGTAAGAGGAAACTGTCGGGGTGTACATACTCATACACTCGGACAGCCAGTGCCGACAAGGATGCATGCTGGCGGCCTCATCCTAGAAGCCTATCCGGGGCATTGGGAGCGCAGTTTTACTCCTCCCGGAGATTGGGAACCATCAGGTCGTACATGTTAGTACGCCCGAACGGCCGACGCCGGCAAGGGTACATGCCGGCGGCGTCATCCTAGAAACCTTTCTGTGGCATCGAGAGGTGGTCTTACACCTTCCCGAAAAAATGAGAACCGTCGGGTCGTACATATTCGTACGCCCGAACGGCCGCCGCCAGTAAGGATACACGTCGGTGGCGTGATCCCGGAAACCTTTCTGAGGCATCGGGAGGTGGTCTTACACCTTCCCAGAGAAACGAGAACCATCGGGTCATACATGTTCGTACGCCCGAATGGCCACCGCTGGCAAGGATACATGCCGATGGAGTCATCCTGGAAACCTTTCTGGGGCATCAGGAGGGTAGACTTACACCTCCCAAAAAAATGAGAACCGTCGAGTCGTACATGTTCGTATGCCTGAACGGCCACCGTCGGCAAGGATACATGCCGTTGGCCAGAAACCTTTCTGGGGCATCGGGAGGGTAGACTTACACCTCCTGAAAAAATGAGAACCGTCAGGTCGTACATGTCCATATGCCCGAACGGTCGCCGTTGGCAAGGATGCATGCCGACGGCGTCATCCCGGAAACCTTTCCGGGGCATCGGGAGGGTAGACTTACACCTCCCGAAAAAATGAGAATTGTCGGGTCCTACATGTCCGTATGCCCAAATGGCCGTCACTGGCAAGTATGCATGCTAGCGGCGTCATCCTAGAAACCTTTTCGGGGCATTGGGAGGGTAAACTTATACCTCCCAAAAAAAATGAGAACCGTCGGGTCGTACATGTCTGTATGCCCGAACAGCTACCGCCAGGAATGATGCATGCTAGTGGAATCATCTCGGAAACCTTTCTGGGGCATCGGGAGGGTAGACTTACACCTCCCGGAAAAATGAGAACCGTCGGGTTGTACACGTCCATACGTTCGAACGACCGCCACCGGCAAGCATGCATGCCGGTGGCGTCATCCCGGAAACCTTTCTGGGGCATCGGGAGGGTAGTCTTACGCCTCCCGGAAAAATGAGAACCGTCAGGTCGTATATGTCCATACGTCCGAACAGCCGCGACCGGCAAGGATGCATGCCGGTGGCGTCATCCCGGAAACGTTTCCAGGGCATTGGGAGGGTAGTCTTACACCTCCCGGAAAAATGAGAACCGTCAGGTCGTACATGTCTGTACGTCCGTATAGCCACCACCGGCAAGGATGCATGCATGTGGCATCATCCTGGAAACCTTTCCAAGGCATCGAGAGGGTAGTCTTATGCCTCCTGGAAAAATGAGAACCGTCAGGTCGTACATGTCCGTACGTCTAAACTGTCACCGCCGACATGGATGCATGCCGGTGGTGTCAACCTGGAAACCTTTCCAGGGCATCGGGAGGGTAGTCTTACACCTCCCGGAAAAGTATGCGAAAAATGTATAAAAACCGTAAAACATGTCAGGAAACTATGAGTTTCCCTGTAAAAGGACCCGACAAAAGGGTCGCGACCGAACCGAACTCGACCATGCTGAGTGGATTCACCCAGCCGAGAGGGAGGCTACTAGTACCTTCGAAAATATATTCAAAGGAATGACATTCGGGCATGTCCTCCGACCTTTTCCTTGCACGGGAAAGATCTTGCATGGTCGGGGCTCGAGAAAAACGTCGTTAAATCATACGTAAAATGACGAGGAAGGAAGGGCTTACTTGCAGGGAGTCGTCGCTCCGGTGCGGCGAGAGGGTGTCGGGGCTCTGAGCGGTTCTTCTCCATCAGAACCTCCAACTGGCGTCTTCTCCAAGGGATGAAAGCGTGCGTCAATGGGAGGGGGAGGCCCTCTTTTTATAAGGGGTTACCTTCCTTCTTTGGGGGGATCCAAATATGGAACCTAACACATATCTCGGTTCGATCACATGGTCAGCATGATTGATTGATTGCGAGATTTAAGTGGTTAAATCTCGTTGTATCTTTCTAATTGATTCGCCTTACCTTTTTGAGTAGTTAATCGACAGTCGCTACATGGCAGGCGGATACCGACCGGTTCTATCCGGCCACCCCACAAAGGGGAGCATGTTGGCTTAGTTATGGGTTTTGGGGAGCCGGCTGCCAGACTTTTGTACCGGTATGCCGACGGCGAGCCGGCTGGCCCCCCAATCCTTCTATTCAAGTATGGGTTTTGGGTAGCCGGCTATCAGATTTTTGTACCGGTATGCCGGCGGCGGGCCGGCTGGTCCCACGATTCTGATCAAGTAGGGGTTTTGGGGAGCCGACTACTGGATTTTTGTACCGGTATGCCGACGGTGGGCCGGCTAGTTCCCCGATCCTTCTTTTCAAGTAGGGGTTTTGGGGAGCCAGCTACCGGATTTTTGTACCGGTATGCCGACAGCGGGCCAACTGGTCCCCCGATCCACCTGTTTAAGCATGGGGTCAACATTTATCCTTAGATCATACTATGAGTGTTAAGAGTTTACTCACGAACTTACGTGAGGGTAAACTGTTTTACCCTAAGACCTGTACCTTGTTTGTTCTATGCAATGAATTTTGTTGATATTAAAGCAATTGGAATTACAGTTAAAATCTAAATGTTATAAATTATTTCTCTTGTAATATGATGCATTTCACGAAAGGTATTTCTTAAGTATTTGTAGGAAAATTCGATAAGTAACTGCAAGAATTACGTAACAAAACAGAATTAAATATTAATTCAACTGCAACTCAACCATGAAGAACGTGGATAGACAGGCTGAAGTGGTGGATTGCAAGGGATGATCTCACATGTTCAGACGTGCACCATGCCGTTGTTAACTGCCAGCTCATAAACTGCTAATCCTCCCATCTATAAAATAGTCCCGTAGCCTTGGAACTAAACCCCCCCCTCTTCTTCCTTCATCCACCATTTACAGAGCATTTTCCATCTTCTCCATCTTCCATCCTCCACCCACTCATCTCTTCCGAGAGCTGATTGACGACCTCCTCTTCTCCAACCATTCGCGTAGTGTATTTGCTGTTCTTTTCTTAACCTAAGCCTATCCTTGAAGGAGAGACTCTCGATGTTGGTTGCTTCCTCCTCTATTCCTTGGTGTAATTGCGGATTGATGCCCCAAAATCTCACTACAATGTTGAAAGGAAGGTCTGCCAAATTGATGACCTAATGGACTGGAAGTAAAGACAAAGAGAAGTTCCCAACCTAAGCAAGTTTCGAAGGCAGAAATTACAGTGAAGCATTAGGTGTTCTTTCCATTTTTATTTTCTTTATTTTACTTAACATTTTTGCAACTACACTCAAATCTACAATCACACACTTTATCAACTTAGTTACGGTAATTAGACTATGTTTTTATATTTACTGTAATGTTGAATGTTGCATTCTTACTTTTACAAGTTATTTGTATTGTATTGTGTTTCTTGCATTGTATTGTGTGTCTTTTGAAATATATAAAAAGACCAAAAATATAATCATTCAAGTCTTAGAAGTTTCAGCTAATTTGAATCATACTATTTTTACATCTAAAACTCACAATTATTGTACAACCCTCGGGTAGTTCAAGGGTAGAGACGTTTACCCATGATCTACCTCGAGGGTTAAGTGCTTCTTCTATGTAGAACGTTAAATTTTATGCAAACTGAAGTATATAATGTTAAAGCTTAAGAAGAATTAAATATTTGGAAGTAAAATCCTCTGAAAAGTGTAACACAATCGGTATTTAAAGACCATCCTAGTGGTTAATTGGAACAAGGCAACCATGACATTGCTTATAAGAAATTGAATCAATTGTTTCACTTAATTGAAGTCACCAATTCAGCTAAACACCAAGCAAAAACTAATCCCTATGGACAATCCCGTACTTGCACACTAATTACATCTGAACCCGTGCACTTGCGATGAATTAAAATATTTCACACACACAATTTATATAAGAATTGAATTATATGTGTTGTGTCAGTGACGAAACACTCATCAAAGAATATCTTTCCATGAAGCAAATCACATTACAGGAAATATAATTCATCATGCACTCTAGATATATTTGCTATTATATCAATAAAATTCATCACACAGAGAAAGCATTATATAGGTCTGTTGATAAATTGGATTACCCACAGAGTAAGTTCACTGATTAAGACCTTTACCCACAAACTTTGTAACTTAGACATGAATCGTGATTTCTTCTATGAATTAGTTAATTTTCTAGTAAACTAAGCCATCGATTATCATTCCATCACTTCCCTTCCAGTAAGCAATCGCTAACATATTCATATATATAATTTTCACAACTTAAAACTTAATTCGTGCATCATTAAAGTAAATAAACATGCATGATGCTTAAAAACATAGTTAACCTTTTAGTCATCATTATCCAATGCAAAATGTAACTAAAACTCAATAAAATGCATGAATTAATATCGATAAAATGCACACTTTTGAATCTGAACAAAAACTTGTTCGAACTTTTTGAAATTAATATTTAATAATATGTGTTCGATATGTTTTAAATTTCACCGCAAGTGCACGAGTTTAGATGTAATTAGTATCCAAATATGAGTTTGTCCACAGAGATCATTGAATTGGTACTTCGTTAAGTTAGTGTATTACAATTACTAGAACAATTTACACTAATGCAATGTCATAGTTGTTCTGTCCCAAATAATTGCTAGGATGTTCTTTAATTAATTCTTATATCTGTAATTCTTAGATAAATTTCATTAAACTTAATTACGTTTTCACTTAGGCTATTTGAATTTAAAAGAGGCTATTAATAAATGATCCGAATTTTCTACTGGAAGACCCTAATAATTAAGTTTTAATTCCAAATACTTAGCTTTACTTAATTCTGAAATGTTCTATATTTTGATTTGCATGCATTTAAGTCTAATTCAATGAAACTGCATAAACCCACGGAATTTGTCTAGTGGTAAATGTCTTTACCCATGAGACCTCTCATTGATAAATGGGATATATGTGAATTTTAGATGAAATTAAGTTATGATTCAAGATTTCTGAAACTTCTAAGAATTGTTTGCTTCTATTTTTGTTCTTTTTTATCTTAAGAATACGACAAACAACACATAAAACAAAACACATTTACAAATACTTAGAGAAATAAAGAGAAACATTCAATAGTACGTCAAACATAATATCATTCTCTCAACATTGAAACAGATGTAACAAGATAGGTAAAAGAAAAAGGAAAAAGGAAGGAACACCTAATGATCTACTACAATTTTCACCCTTCAAAACTTGCCGAGGCCAAGCTCTCTCTTTGTCTTTACTTCCAGCCCACCAGGTCATCAAGCTGGTGAACTTCCCTTTTGACCTTGAATGAGGTTTTGGGCATCACTCTGCATTTACACCAAGGAACAGAGAAGAAAGCAACCGACATCAAGAGTTTTTCCTTCAAGGATATGCTTAGGTATAGAAAAGAACAGTAAATGCACTAGAGAATTGATAGAGGAAGAAGATGTCGTCAATCTCCTCTCAAAAGAAATGGATGGGTAGAAGGTGGAAGGTGGAGAAGATGGAGAGTATGGCTGTGGAAGCTATCTGGATGAAGGAGGAGAGGGGGTGCAATTTTCCTGGCTAAGGGACTCCTTTTATAAACTAAGGGGATGATAGTTCCTCAGCTAGTAGTTATCAAGGACGTGATGCACATCTAAACGTGTAAGATCGTTCCAAGCAAGTCCACTTCTTTTCCCTGTCAATCCACGTTCTTCATGATCGAGCATCAGCTAAATTTAATTTCTCAGTTCTAACTCTTTTGTGAATTTCCCTGCAATTGCTTATCAAAGAATACATTTCTGTGAAGCAAATCACATTATAGGAAATATAATTCATCATCCACTCTATATATATTTGCTATTATATCAATAAAATTCATCGTACATAAAAAGCATTATACAGGTCTGTTGATAAACTAGATTACCCACAGAGTAAGTTCGTTGATTAAGGCCTTTACCCACAGACTTTGTAACTGAGACATGAATTGTGATTTCTTCTATGAATTAATTAATTTACCAGTAACCTAAACCATCAATCATCATTCCATCACTTCCCTTCCAGTAAGCAATCACTAACATATTCATATATATAATTTTCGCATGTCCCATACTAAGAAATAATGTATGGCGTCGAGAAGACCATTGCAAATCCACCAACAAAAGGGTGAGTAAGGGAGAATCTCTAGAGCTCCCTTTAAATATGGAAATAAATTTTAAAAGAAGAAAAAACATGCATGCTCCATCAAGTAAAGGACATCAAAACTTGGATGAAGAGGAGGAGGACTGGGAAGATGACATGGAGTGGGTTGAAGAAGAAGATATAAAAACAGTCACTTCAAAGTCTCCTAATAGCGTCAGACACTGTAATATGACTAGCTTCAAGTCCTATGCCACACTTCCAGACAGTGAGGAAGACATCACCATATTGGCAAATCGCCAAGGCATGCAAACTCGACTCAGAAACAAAGGTAAGCAACATCTTAGTGTCGGAGGTGAAGGTCAATCATCAAATCAAACCAGAGAAAAAAATTCAACCTCTCCAAACAGGACCTAAACGAACTTGTAACAGATTACATCTTGAGGTGGAGAAATGGAAATATGCATTGTGATCAGGACCTTAAACAGTTTCAAGCGGTCCTTCTATGCATCAAAAGTATGCTTCCAGCCATCGCATACCCCATGTCAGGAGAGATAATTTCGACATTTGAACAGTTAACAACGAAGGCCAGGGTCATCGAACAGTTCTTTGAAACCAACCCTAATGATTTATATAGGGGTTTCAAATTCAACCCACCTCAAGCTTCAAAAGGAAAGAAAGATTCGAGGGAGTCAAATACGGCTTACTCGACTAAAGGAGTCTCTACCTCCAGCAGGGGCGAGAGGGTTGGGTATACACCCCGAGTACATGTCACCTCAAAGGAAGAGAAAGGTATGTCACAATCAGGTGTTCGCAACAGAATACCTATAGAAGAAAGATGGCAAAAACCTTATTCCTTCTAAAAGGAATCGGTGGATAAAATATTCGATTGGGAGGTAAAAGAAGGCAAAGTCACATTGCCTAAACCAAAACGCCCACAAGAAGTAAATGAAGCTGATAAAGAAAATTATTGTAAATATCATCGCATGCTCATACACACTATAAAGGATTGTTGGGTATTTAAGGATCTGATAGAAAAAATGATCCAAGAGAGTGAGATAGAGGTTCGCCAGTCAGCAAGGCAGGAGCCTCCCTAGCCTCATGAAAAGCCAACCCAATCCTCAAATTACATGACAGTTAACATGACGAGCGTACAAACCACTCGTAATAGAACAGACTCCTTAGATGAGGACATATGCTTAGTGGTGAAAAAGTCACAAGGCGAAGAGAATAGCTAGCCAAAGATCAAGGCGCATCCTCTAACCAAGCAAAAGAAATTGAAAGAAGTCATTGAGGAGGACAGTGATAATGTCTTACCTGCCAATGCATTCTCGGATGATGAGGAAAATAATCTCACATTCGAACTAGCAACTGAAAATCAGAACAATGAAGGTGAAATGTTGGGAGTCCAGAAATCGGACACGTCAGATGTAAACTCGCCAAGGAGTGGTAGCTCAGTTGGCAAGAATTCCTTCAGATATGGCATTAGCAGACATGCTAATGTTAGATAATGACATTTTGAAAGCACTATCCAAAGCTATAAAAGAACCAGAAGTCTATGGAGTGCACTTGGCATCTAGTAGGGTGGAATTACCTACTACAAAAATAACATTCTCAAAAGATGACGTGTTATTAAAATATACAGATCACAACCGACCGCTCTATTGCAAAGGAGTGATCGACAATCAACCGGTGAAAAGAAGGCAATGTTGAATGTTTACGTTTTTTTTTAACGTGTTGAGTTTTATGTTTTATATTTTATGTGTCGTTTGTCTTATTTTTAAGATAAAAAGAATAAAAATACGATAAGTCATAAGAGTTTTAGAAATCCTGAATCATACTATTTATTATCTGAAACTCACTTTTATTGTGTTTACCCACGAGATAGCCCGTAGTTTAAGTGGTTTAACCACGGGCCAATGTCATGGGTAAAGCCTTATCGGGCCAATTGAGTGGTTTATTCACGAGAGATATCATGGGTAAAGACGTTTACCCATGAGCCAGCCTGTGGGTTTAGGCATTTTCAATAGACTATACTTAAATGCATGTGAAGTGAAATACAAAGTGTTTAAGGATCACGAAAAATTAAGTATTTAGAATTAAAACTCAATAGGGTCTTTCAATAGAAAATTCAAATCATGTATTAAAAGACTTTCTTTTTAATTCAAATATTCTAAGTAGAGAAGAAATTAAAGTTAATGAAAGGTCTCTGAAAATTATAGATATAAAAGTAATTAAAGAGCATCCAAGCGATTATTTGAAACAGTGCAAGTGACATTACTTTAAAAATTAATTGTTCCATTAATTGAATACACAAATTTAGCTAAGCACCAATAAAAAACAATCCCTGTGAACAAACTCGTACTTGCACACTAATTACATCTGAACCCGTGCACGTGCAGTGAAATTAAAATATTTCAAACATACATTATTAAGAATTAATTTCAAAAAGTTCGAATAAGTTTTTGGTGTCGTTGCCGGGGATTCGAATTTCTTGCAATTGATGCTGCCTTTTGCTATTTTGGGTTAGTTGGGGTTGTAATAGAATTTATTTGCATTGACTGTTATTAAAGTCTTATTTCTATTCTAGAGTAGTGAAGTAATTTTGGTTGAAATTCTGAATTTCATAATGGACTCATATAACTCATATTGGGGTGATTGTAGGTCTATTCCAGGAACTAGTTATGAAGATTATAATTATTATAATTATGTTAGAGGAGATTATTCACCTATGAAATTTAATGACTATTCTTCACAACATGATTTAGAAGGACTTAATGCTAATTCTCAAGATATATAACTAGAATGACAATTCTAATTTATGGGAATGTAATGACAATTCAGGAATGCAAAATCATTATTCAAAATATAACTGCATGAATGAAGATCTAAAGTATCAATTAAACATATCACTGTAGATACAACAATTAACGAATAAAATAGATGAATCAATACAAACATTAGAGGACAGTAGAATATTTAATGAGTATGAAAACAGTGATGATTTAAATTGGTCAAATGAAAATCAAATCTATCAAGATGTAAATTCATTAGGAAATATGTTATTTACAGAGGTGAATATGCAACCATTAGAGACAATTGAGGAAAATGAGTACTGTAATTCAACTGTATTTAATCATATGAAAAAATTGAATGAAATTCAAAGATCAATTGATTTGTTTATAAGGAATTCATCTAATTCTAATATATATGAATTAGACAATGTTTCACAATAAGAACCAAAGGATGTAAGTATCATGTTAAGATCTGGTGTAACTTATGAAGGTCCTAAAAAGGGTGATAAAGAAGAACGTATTAATGATAATTTTACAAACAAAGATAAAATTAATGTAGAAGTTAATCCAGGAAATAAACCTAATGTTGAACTAGAGGACAATATAGAAATCGAAAATAGTAAAGAATCTGAAGATAAAACTATTAAGAAAGACATTACAAATGGAGATAAGTTATCAAATGAAAATCATTTTCCATTTCCACATAGAATGAGAAATGCTAAGGAACAAAAATTAGAACAAATCAGTAAAGTATTTGAGCAAGTTAAAGTCAATATACCATTGTTGGAAATTATTAGACAAATATCTTAAAACTCTTTGTACCAAGAATAGAAGGAAGAAAATATTAAGAAAAGCATTTTTAGCTAAGGAAGTAAGCTCTCTGTTAATTAATCTTGTACCTGAAAAGTTAAACGATCTAGGAACTCCTATTATTTCTTGTTATATAGGAGATTGTTATTTCAATACAGTGTTAATAGACTTAGAAGCTGGAATTAATGTCATGCCTAATTCTGTTTATGAGAAGTTAAAATTGAATAATATCAAACCTATTAGAACAGTTATTCAGCTAGCAGATAAGTCCATAAGAATACCCTTAGGTAAAGTGGAAGATATTTTAGTAAGGGTTATAGAATTTGTCTATCTTGTAGATTTTACTGTAATGGAAACAAATACTTCAAATAGAAATCAAGATCAAGCTATAGTTATTTTAGGAAGACCATTTTTAGCTACAACCGATGCTTGTATAAGTTGTAGAAATGGTTGGATGGAATTGACTTGAGGTGATCAAAAGTTAGAATTGAACATCTTTAATGTAGTCAAGAAAAATCTTAAAGAGCTCCAATTTAAAATTTTTAAAGTTAACCTGATGGAAACATTTAAAATAGATAAGGATTTAGATGTAGAGGAAATAGATCATGTTGAAGAGTGTGTGTACCCTCTCTTTCATCCGGCTATCACTTGGAAGCCCAGGGGTTTCCACCGGCCCCGCCGGCGGATGGGCCGAGGTACAGAGAATTGAAAGGTATTTGTGTGAGCGCATCTCCACGTGCGGTTGATGGCTCGTTGAATGGAGTCGCCACCCTATTTTTGGGTAGAAAACAAGGAAAACCGGATGGGAAAGTGTCTTTCCACCATCAAAACGATAAAACCACGGGATTCATGTAAACTCGTGTAACATGAGAGAACTGGATACGGGGCTCAGGGTACTGTTGGGGAAGGTGTTAGGCACCCCCAGACAGCCCGGGCATTCCCTGCCTCTCTCCGGCTCTAAAACGGAAAACATGATAGTCAATCTAGCCACCTATGGCTTTACCCTGGAAAACTTTCCAGGGTCTTTAGAGGGATAACCGTATCCCTTTCGATGAAAATAAAGGAGAATCAAGTAAACAAATGGGGACTGAACAAAACGGGGATCCATATTGGATCCGGTGGTGAGTAGAGGAGAAAAGGATGGGTTTTCGGGGAGCCGGCAGCCGGCTACTTGTAACGGTTAACCGGCGGCTGGTCGGCTTTCTTCCCAATCCATTTATGCAACCATGGGGTCTTAGGGAAACGGGGGCTGGTTCCTTGAACCAGCCAACCGGTGGCTTGCTGGCTGTTCCCCCCTTTCATACGTACCCATGGCGATTTGGGGAAACGGGGGCCGGTTCCTTCAACCGGCCAGCCAGCGACTTGCCAGCTGTTTCCCCCTTTCTTTTGCACCCATGGGGGTTTTGGGGAAGCGGCAACCGGTTCCTTGAACCGGCCTGCCAGCGGCTAGCCGGCTGCTTCCCCCATCCTTTGCACCCATGGTGGTTTTGGGGAAGCGGCAGCCGGTTCCTTGAACCGGCCTGCCGGCGGCTAGTCGGCTGCTTCCCCCATCCCTTACACCCATGGGGGTTTTGGGGAAGTAGTAGCCGGTTCCTTGAACCGGCCTGCCGGCTGCTAGCCGGCTGCTTCCCCCATCCCTTGCACCCATGGGGGTTTTGGGGAAGCGGCAGCCAGTTCCTTGAACCGGCCTGCCGGCGGCTAGCCGGCTGCTTCCCCCAACCCTTGCACCCATGGGGGTTTTGGGGAAGTGGCAGCCGGTTCCTTGAACCGACATGCCAGCGGCTAGCCGGCTGCTTCGCCCATCCCTTGCACCCATGGGGGTTTTGGGGAAGCGGCAGCCGGTTCCTTGAATCGGCCTGCCGACTGCTTCCCCCATCCCTTGCACCCATGGGGGTTTTGGGGAAGCGGCAACCGGTTCCTTGAACCGGCCTGCCGGCGGCTAGCCGGCTGCTTCCCCCATCCCTTACACCCATGGGGGTTTTGGGGAAGCAGTAGCCGGTTCCTTGAACCGGCTTGCCGGCGGCTAGTTGGCTGCTTCCCCCATCCCTTGCACCCATGGGGGTTTTGGGGAAGCGGCAGCCGGTTCCTTGAACCGGCCTGTCGGCGGCTAGCCGGCTGCTTCCCCCATCCCTTGCACCCATGGGGGTTTTGGGGAAGCAGTAGCCGGTTCCTTGAACCGGCCTACCAGCGGCTAGTCGGCTGCTTCCCCCATCCCTTGCACCAATGGGGTTTTGGGGAAGCAGCAGTTGGTTCCTTGAACCGGCCAGCCGGTGGCTTACGTTTTTCAAAAAAAAAAATGGAAACCGTCGGATTGTACGTTTCGTACACCCGAACGGCCCCCACCGGCTTCCTTGTTGGCAGCGTCATCCCGGAAATATTTCTAGGGCATCGAGAAGGTAGACTTACGCCTCCCAGGAAAGAAACGGGCACTATCGGGTTGTACATGTTTGTACACCCGAACGGCCACCGCCGGCTTCCTTGCCGACGGCGTCATCCCGAGAATTTTCCCGGGATCCCGAAAAAGGACATGTGGGGATCGGATAAAAACTTGTAAAGCTTGTTGGGAAACTTTTGAGTTTCCCCATAAAAGGACCCGACAGAAGGGTCGCACGTAAACTGAGCACGACCGGGCCGGGTGGATTAACCCGGCCAGGAGGGCAGCCACCGGTACCTTCGGACGTGTTTCCGAAGGAATGGTACCCGGGTTCATCCCCCGGCCGTCCCCTTGCACAGGGAAGGCGTTATGCGGTCGGGGCTCGATAAAACGTAGGAAAAAGCATACGTAAAACGGCGAGGGTGGAAGGGCCTACCTGTGAGGGCGTCGTCGTCGATAGGGGTCGGAAGTCCTCGCTCCGGCACGGCGAAAAGGTGTCACGGTCCCGGTGTAAAGGCGTCGTCGGGGATCGAAAGTCCTCGCTCAAGAAACTTCACCCTTCCTTCCCGGAAATCCAAGCCTCTCTCCCGGAAAGATCTCGCCTCTTCCAGCAATTCTCTGCCCTTCCCAGAAATTTTGAGCCTCCTTCGTGGTGTAGGGGGGGCCGCATTTTTTGTAAGGGGTTTCCTTCCTTCTTTGGGGGCACCCGAAGATGGAAGGCTGCGTGATTCCGGCTTGATTACGCGGTCCGCATAATTAGCAGATTTGTGAGATTTACGTGATTAAATCTCGTCGTATTTTCTGATTGAATCTACTTGCCTTCTTGGGTAGCCAACCGGCAGCCACTATGTGGCAGGCGGAAGCCAGCTATTCCCCCGGTCATTTTCACCAAATGTGGGTTTTTGGGGATCCGGGTGCCGCTTCCTTGAAGCGGCTTGCTGTCGGCAAGCCGGCTCCATCCCCCCAACTTTTCACCAAATGTGGGTTTTTGAGGTCCGGGTGCCGCTTCCTTGAAGCGGCTTGCCGGTGGCAAGCCGGCTCCATCCCCCCAACTTTTCACCAAATGTGGGTTTTTGGGGTCCGGGTGCTGCTTCCTTGAAGCGGC